>OX578241.1:0-47500 GCA_951216915.1 Tetheella fluctuosa | reverse complement strand
ATCTATATTATTTCCTCCTATATTTATTACATTTTTCACTTATCTTACTGTTTCAGTTTTTTCTTTTTGTTTACCTTTTTATATTACTATGGGCACTTATTGCATAAAGCACTTATGCAGTAGTGCATCCAAATTTTTACTACTTATTTTTATTTACAACTTTTCTTATAATATGTTTACAGTAATTAATAAATACATTTCTGATGTTTTTACTTTCTAGTATCTTGTACAGATTTTCTGTTTTTATTTCAGTATCTATTTCATTTTCTACGTCGAACCTACTTTTACTATATATTGGGCAGTCAGTGACGACGTGCAGGGCACTTTCCTCGACCTGAGGGTCACAGATACACGACGGACTCTCCTTGCATTTGAAGCGGTACAAATACGATGAGAATCCGCCGTGCCCCGTAAATAGTTGCACTGTTGTGGGATCAAGCTCGATATTCTTAATAGTGGAATGCGCCCGTACCGCATCCGGGAAGAAAACTTTTGTTGTTCCAGCCGTTTCACCACTCTTGTACCGCTGGTTCCACTCTTCCAGCGATTCCTTGCGAATTTGTCGCCTAATGTGGGAGACAGGGCAGCCATCGTAATTTGCTCTTGTCTTAAGATTTAGCGCTGCATATTTCGCTAGCTCGTCCGCCCTCTCGTTCCCCATTAATCCTGCATGGGCCTTTATCCAATAAAGTCTCAGGATTTTGTGCTGTTCTTTGAGCTTGGTGACGTCGCTTCTTATTTTTACTGCCAGTGGGTGTGGTGAACAGCTGTTAGTTACCGTTTCGAGGGCGGATCTCGAGTCACAATATATATTGCAGCTCGCGCTTTTATTCTTGATCGCTATTCCGGTTGCTGCTGCCAGCGCCAAGAGCTCTGCCTGATAGACGGAGCAGTATTCTTCCAGCTTTAGCTTTTTGGTGGCTATTTCCCTTTCACCGTCCCAAACGGTTAGTGCGGCGCCGACCTTCCCCTCTATTTTACTACCGTCAGTAAAAATGTTAAGGCCATCATTGTAGTGCTCTTGTAGTGCCGCTCCGTCTTCCAGGCATACGAAATCTAGTTCCTCCTGTTTCGCAGGGTGTGGCCTATCTCTGTAAGGAACCGGTTTTTCCACCTCTCGATCTCCTACTACTCGCTGGGAATAACCTTTCTTTATTTCATAAAGCAAGGCTGCTTCCCGAACTCTGATGTCCAGAGGAAGCAGCCCAGCGAGTAGTAGTGCCGAGTTTAAAGACACCGTTCGGTACGCCTTGGTGATTTTCTGTGCGAAACCTCGTTGCACTGCATTGAGTTTGTTCTGGATGCCTATCTTCTTCGTGGTCGGCGCCCAAGCGCTCGCGGCGTACATGATCGTGGGTTCGATCACGGCCGTGTACATAGCTCTGATGATCTCCGAGTCCAGTCCCCAATGTATCTTTGCAGCTCTTGACAGCTGCTTATAAAAGTTCATTGCTTTACGGCAGACGTTCGCAGTATGGGCGTTGAAGGTCAACTTCTCGTCGATGGTAAGGCCCAGCAGTTTGATTTCCTTGGACATGCCAATGTCAACCCCACCCATGCTCAGGTGTGGGGTGTCGTGCTTCAGTTTGCGTGTGATTAACATTGCCATGGTCTTGTGTGGCGCAAATCTGAGCTTGTTCCTGATTCCCCACCCCCGAACATGTTCAAGTGTGGCATTAGCACGTCCCTGGATTTCCTGGGCTGTCTCTCCGTCGAAGACCAGTACGACGTCGTCGGCGAACGCCTGCACGTAATCCCCTCTCCTCTCCAGCTCTTTCAACAGCGGGTCCAAGAGCAGATTCCATAGGATTGGGCCCCCGATAGATCCCTGGACGCATCCCTTCTCCGTTCTCGTCTCGAACTCTTCTCCTGCGTATCTTACTCGGACTTTCCGATCTCTAAGATAGCTGCCGATTACTCTTCTCAAGTTTGCTGGACACTTTTCCTCAGCCAGTCGGACCTTAATGGCTGGCCACCATGCGCTATCAAAGGCTCCCTCTATATCCAATGACACCAATGTGACCATTTTCTTCTGATCTATCTTCCTGTGAATGTGTTGCATTAGTGTATAGAGAGAGTCCTCCGTGCTTTTTTGGGGCATAAAACCGAACTGGCGAGTACTCATCCTCGGTAGCAGGTGAAACTTGATTCGGGCAACCAGCATCCTCTCAAAAATCTTTCCCATTACTGGGAGCAGTCCGATGGGTCTGTACGACTTCGGGGTGGTATACGTGTTCTTCCCCGGCTTCCTCAACACTATGACGGTGGCCTCTTTCCAGGGCTTGGGAAAGTGGCCGAGTTCAAGACACTTGTTTATTATTCCCAAAAAGAGGTCTGGGCTGTTTTTTACTGCTTCTAGGCAAATGTCAGCAGTGAACCCATCTGCACCAGGTGCTTTCTTTGGGTTAAAGGCATTTGTCGCAGTCTTTAGCTCAGCCTGGGTAAACGGGGGGTCGCAAGAGTCATCTTGTGGCCCAGCGTTAACTTTCTCTGCTTCAGCTCTAATTTTGCGATGTTCGGTGTTGTCTGCTTCTGTACGGTCTTCCGGATAAAAAGTCTCCGCCAATAGCTTAACGGAACCCTTTGCATCCAACACTATACCTTCAGCCTCAAGTGGTATATCCTCTTCTCTCTTCCTTGTCCTGCCGATCACCCTGTATATCCCATCCCAGACTCCCTCCCTGTCCTGTTTTTCACAGAACTCCTTCCAACTTCTTATCCTGGCCTTCTTGGCTTCCAACTCATATTCTGTTTTCTTTTCCAGGTACTCTTCCACTACTCTCAACCTTCGGACTGGTGCGGCGCATCTGATTCTTCGCTTCCTGGTGGTGACTTCTTTTTTCAGCTCTGCGAGTTCTTCGGACCACCACGGCATGGTAAGTGTTTGTGTTTGTTTCTTTGCGGGTATTGAGTGTGTGCATGCTTGTGTTACTGCTTTTGTGTATGTGTCTACTGCTGTTTCTATCTGCCCTGTGTTGTGAATTTGTTCAATTTGTGCTTGTGTTAGTTGGTGTTCGGCTTTAAATTGGTCCAGTTTCTCATGAAACTGGGCCCATTTTGCTTTCTTTGTGTTGTATAGTCTAGTGGATCTGACAATATGTGTGCCTTTTGATTTTTGTAACTGTATGTTAAAAGTTATACCGTTATGGTCCGAGCTCGTGAGGTTCTCTTCTACTCTCCAGCCCTCCACCAGCGCAAGCAAATCAGTCGAGCAAGCCGTTATATCGACGCTGCTGCAGAATCTTCTGTCCCCCCTGATTGTGTCGAAGGTCGGTGTGGTTCCGGTGTTGAGTACCTGGAGGCCCAACTCGTCAAGTGCACATCCCATGTCCTCCCCTCTGTGGTTAGTTTCAGCACTACCCCACCAGAAATTCCAAGCATTGACGTCGCCCCCAATCACCAACCCCCTCGTTCCCACTTTTTCGCATACCTTGGCCAGGTGTTCAAGATATGGGCCTATGGGCTGGTCCTTCTCAAGGTACATGGATACGACATTGATCTGCCAGTCACTGGTCCGGATCCCCACCACTGTGATGTTATTTGTGGTGAGTTGCGGGTATTGTACTACATCCAGTGTAGAGTCCAGCACTGCTATTGCTGCTTTGACGCTCCCTTCTCCTTGTTCAGTGCTCTGGTAAATCCTTGCCCCTTGGTAGTTTTTTAGTCTCCTAGCCCCACCCACGTACGGCTCCTGGAGTAGTGCAACTGCTACACCGCGCTTACTAGCTTCAATGAAGGCTTCGTCCGTCGCCAGCTGCTTCCTCTGGAGGTTGGCTTGCAAGATCTTGTACAGGGCGCCCTTAGCAATACGCCACGGTGGACCTCGCAAGTGCGTCCCACTTGCGCCTCACGGGGCATTCATTGCTAAAAGCGTTGTGCTCTGTTTTGCCTATTTTTGCCTTCACGCAGTTTGTGCAACATGGGGGAACGTCAGTGATGAAGTCAGGACACTCCGTCTTTAGATGCGCTCCGCCACAGTGGCTGCACACATCGACGGCCTCTTGACAGAACCGCTTCCCATGTCCATACCCTAGACAGCGAGAACACTGTATTAGGGGGGACTGGTCCGCAACCTGTATCCTCTGGACGTCTACGTGTACCTCCCCCGCGTTGGTCAGGCACTGCCAGATGCGCGGCGACACCTTTATCACTACGTGTGAGGTAAGCGGATTTCTCGCCTTCTTTCTGAATCGGATCTCCATCCGGTCCTCCTCCTCACTTACACCTTTTAGCAGGTGCTTGTTTTGGGATCGTATGGCCTTAACCATCTCCTCGTCTTTGATGCTATTCAAGACGCCATACAGGATGATGAGTGGGTCTTTGTTTTTTATTTCCTCCACATTTAATTGCTCATCCCTTCCCATGTTGTCCTTAACTTTTCTTAACTCATCCTTGTCTTTACAGCCTATTATAATTTTTCTATCCCTAGCCCTTCTAATCCTGTCTATTTTCACCCCTTCATCCTTCGCGTTAACTGCCCTTCTAACCTTTTCAAATACCTGCTCTCCCGTCTCATGCTCGTCTTTTGACGTTACTACAATCGAATGCACGGCGGCCATCTCCTGGGGTTGCCTTCTTGGCATGCCAGCTGTCACGTTTGCATACGATCTTTCGAGCAGGTTTTGATGCTTCTTTATCATGTCTGTTAGTATTCCCATTTCCTGTTTATGCTCCACCAGGAGCTTTGTTTGCTCTTCTATTCCCTTCATGAAGTCCACCGGCAACTTCGGTGATATTTCATTTTTCTCCTGGTGGCTTTCCTCTACATCTGTCTCCTTCTCTTCTGATGCCTTTCCCTCTTCCGATTCTTTAACCAAGTTATATAGCCTTTCCACAGCTTCTATAACTTCGGTTTTGATCTCGCTTTTGAGATTGCGGCTATTCCCCAAGTGCGTTTTTGCCTTCAGGAGACAGGCTTTCGCTTCTGTTGTCCGGCTCTTATATTTCGGGATCTGTTTCGGGGATTTTTCTGCCTCAGGCGCTTTTGCCGTCACCATTTTCCCTCTCTGCATAGCTTTGGGTTTCCCCTCTTGCTGGCTGAGTGATTTCTGCTGGACAGGCAGTGTTGTTGTCCGGGCTTCGATCTCCCCTACACTACGCCTCACTTTGGTGGATTTTTCATCGCTCTCTACTGAGGGGCCAGCCTTCTCTGTCACAATTCTTCTTCGTTCCTCTTTTTGTGGGCTGATGGTCTGCTTTGGGTTCAGGTTTGTGACCTTCCCGTCTGGGGTTCTAATGCAGGACATTTTGTCCTGTGGGGTGGATAGCCTTAGGTGGAACGTCAAAACTTAATCGACTGTGTAAAGGGCAGTCAATTAAGGTATACGTACAAGAGTGCAAAAGCAACACAGTAAATTAAATAGATTCAAAAGTGTAAATTAAATAGTTTAAACTTCTGACTGTATAATTACGGTCTCAGTCCCACGCAATGGTCAGAATTCTAAAATATTATGGTAGAGCCTGCAGTCGTCACTTATAATCGAGGTTTGCGTACTCTGCAATTTCAGTCCGTACAAAATACTAGGTAGCAGGGTTACCAAGTCTACACAGGATATATTTTAAAGCAAAATTAAAAATAGAATAAAATAGAATAAAAATTTCTTTTTCTGTTTCAGGTATTCCTTTACATCGGTCAGCACCGTCACAGGTAAGTATAGTGTGTATATTGTGAATATTGTAAATTTGTAAAGTAGGTAAGAGTTATAAAGGAAATCAACTCAGAATTATAATTAAAATTGTAAAATAAGTAAATAAAGTAGAGTCGCAGACTCTGTCAATTTATAATGCTCAATGGCATGTCAGGGGGTCCTTGTACAAAGGACATAAACAAGGAATAAAAATCACTGTCCTTGCCAATACACCAGTATACACAATGCACTATGTTAAAAGTACAAACTATTTCTAAAGTGTAAAAGTACAATAATGATTGTTTTATTTTTCAGGTCCAGTCAGCCGGAGCGTCGTGGTGTCCTCGCACTATAAGGTATGTAACCTCTCTTTATTTATCTAAATTCTAGGCTTAATTTTAAGGTTTGTGTTTTAGGTTAAAGTTTTGTTTCAGGTTAGGTAGTGATAAGGTAGGTCTTAATGATGGGAGAACACTCCCATGGGTCAAGTACTAATTTTGAAAACAAGAAACAAAAAGAAATTTTTTCGACTCTACTTAGAGTCAATTTGTGATGTCCAGTAGATAGATCTCTCCGAGCCCTATCCGACAACCCCAAACACGGTGTCGCTATCTCTACTGGTTTCGGAGGAAAACAGGCCCAAAGTTTTTGGTTACGACCCAAGATGGCGGCCAGATCTGGTTACTCCTCTATATCTCTGGAACCACCGAACCGATCAACCCCTTGCTTGGTATATTCTTAATGGGCTCGACGAGATCTACCCAACTGTACCACTTTTGGCGTGAAAATTTTTGACCTCCTGAAAACGCCTGAAAACCCAAAAACAACGTGGGGTTTGGCCCGCTAATGTCAATGAAGAAAACCCCGATATTCCACGACCACCCGCGTAGAAGATATTTGTGTTTTAAGAAATTCAAAATGGCCGTGCAACTGTCAAAGTTCAACTTTGTCGGGCAATATCTCCTCTTCTAGTGGTCGTAGAGAATCCCGGTTTGAACTAACTAGTTTGGCCTGACCTCGTTTGTCTGCTGAGACAGCTTCCAGAAGCGTGAAAATTTTTGGCTCCGATCTAATTTTAAATTTGTGGCACGGTAAAAAAGAAGCCCTCAAAGCCAACACCGAAACCCGCGACTTCCTACGACTTTCGGCCGAAAAGTTATGCCAATTTTAAACTTTCCAAAATGGCCGCCGAGCTGTCAAAACCCAACTTTGGGGGTCTATAACTCCTCAACCGTCTGTCGCAGAATTTCGGGGCTTCGGGGGGACAACCTAAGTTGACCTCCTACGTCTCCTGACAACGGTCTCAGCCCTAAAATTTTGAAGGCACGGAAAATGCCTGAATCTTAAACTAATTTAAAGCTACGGTAATTTAACTCTCCAATTCGAAAATCCGAGATTTCTACGCCTAGTAGTTCTCGAGATATGACAATTTGAATTTTGAACCCAAAAAACCGAAATGGCGGTTTTTTACAAATTTCTTCAATTTTGAAGATATAGGGCCCGAGTTTGGGCTTAATACAGTCGCAATGTACTCTAAGGACCCAGTCCTGGTGTCAAAATAATTTTAGAACTATTTAATTTTAAATTAAACCGAAAAAACACATAAAAATCAATATCTCGAGAACCGTAAGTCCTAAAATTACACAAAAAATACTTAAAAATAATGCACAAGACCAGCTATTTTATGGATTTATAATAAGTAACAATTTGTCAATTTTTAAGAAAAAATTTTGCAAAATTAAAAATTTTTAGAATTTCAGCTGTATTATCCAAACTTTTTATTTAAAAAATCCAAAAAACTGAAAAACTACTATATAAATAAGCGCGCAACGAACTGCAGTTGAAAAATCCACGCGTCTTTAATATCCTTGAAGATATGACGTCACAAAGTTGCAATATTGAAGATTTTATATAAAGGAAACTATATTAATTAAAATTATTCTACTTGCAGATTCCAGCTTGGTCTTGTGATGTCTTGGGCCCTGCGAAGTTCCAAGGTCCTTGTTCAACGGGATCGATGACCACGCCACCACGTGGTTTTTGGTTTTCCGGGAATATCTTCTCAAGCCCTGGCCGAAAAAATCTGGATTTTTCCAGAAAGGTGCTCCTTCACGATCTCCACAGAAAGGTGACAAAAAACAGGGGGGTTATCGACCCCGTTTTCACGGCGCACGCCGTTAAAGGTTGAAAACTTGTGCACTTTGAGGTTATGAAACACTTTTTCACGAATAACTTTTTGCACTGTGATCCGATTTCAACACTGGTTTCACACACTTGTCGGGTGCACCGAGACGCAACTTTTAAGGTATCGTGCAGTCAAATCGGTGCAGAATTACCCGGTTTTTTCTAATTAAAACTGTGGAGCACTTGTGAAAATGATCCGTTCTCGGTCACGGAAGGGTCGGAACTGGGTTAGGTTAGGTTAGGTTAGGTTAGGTTAGGTTAGGTTAGGTTAGGTTAGGTTAGGTTAGGTTAGGTTAGGTTAGGTTAGGTTAGGTTAGGTTAGGTTAGGTTAGGTTAGGTTAGGTTGGACGATTGTAACTTGGCGAATTATTGGTGATATATTAAGAGATTTATAGCATTGACTTTTGGCGTACTTTCCCTGACATTGATCCGATAAAACTGTTTGATTTGGCTGGCCGACTGGTTATTTTGATTATTTTGTGATTTGGCGTTTTTTGTTTTGGCTGTTATTGTTATTTTTGTTGTTATTGTGTGTTGCTGTTATTGTGGGGTGCCCCCTTTCGGGGTCGCTGCATAGCGGCAACCGCCTTTTTGTTATATTTGTTTGTTTCGTCCCTGCCGGACGTTCCGTTCGGCAGAAATTGGTGTTTCTGTTTTTGTTTTGTACCTCTTTTTTGTGTCAGTTTTTGACACAAAAGAGAGGTATTTTTGTGTTGGTCCCATTTTGTGGGGATAGCCCCTACAGCTTCTGTAGGGGTGTTGGTGGATAGGGGGCGTCTCCCCCTTTCGTTTGGACCCACTCGCGCTTCTGTGGGTTCTCGGGAAGTGGGTCTAAATTGGGGACACAGTAGCAAAGAATTTCATTTTTTGCTATTTGTGTCCATCAGGCGCTTCCGGGAAATTGTAGGGAGTTTTTAAAATCCGGCACACCCTTGGCCGTTTTTATTCACAATACTTAGGTTAGTGAATATCTTCGGCTTGGGTGGCCGGATTTTGCCCAAAACTCGTTGGTGGCGGGGCTATTATGGCCGCTTCTCAGGAAAAGTCGGGGTGGATCGTGGACGGGTCCTCCGACTCGGAGGTCGACCTCGACGAAATATTCGAGGTCGATTTTGTGGAAGGCCCACCCCCTCAGCCCCTGAAAAGGGGACGGGAGGAGGAGGGTGATCTCGGGCCGGGGCTGGGGCCCAAGATCAGCACGGCCCGAAGGGGGAAAGCCGGGGTCCATTTGTCGTATGGACCGGCGAAGTCGAAGACCGGGGGGGGGAGGGGCCCCCCCTCGCATGTTGAGGACATGGGTGGCCCATCGGGGCCACACCATTTGGCGGGGCCAGTTGGGGCTCTCCGGGCGGCGGTCTACCGGATCGTCGACGGGGTGCAGAGGTCGACCACTCTAAAGGAGGAGACGGTCGATCTCTTCAAGGCGGCGGTCCGGACGATCCTCGACTCCTTGCGGGAGATCGAGGCGTCCGAGCCTTACGAGGGGGAAGTCCGCGTCCTACGCGCGGACAATGAGAGGGTCCGCGACCAATGCTGTCGCTTAATAGAAGAGAAGACGGCCCTCCGTGAGGCCCTCTTGGGGAGGAAAGTCACGGACTCCCCCCCCCCTCCTATCGCCGAAGCCGTCCAGGCCCCCCCGCCGTCCGCAGCTGTGGACTTGGCGATGGTGCTGGAGACCATGAAGCGCGAGCTGCTGATCTCGGTGGGCACGATGGTAAATGCCCGCTTTGACGAGATCAGCAGCCGCCTTCCTCCGGCGCCAGTTAGCCGCCCGCCGCTCGCGGCGGACAATACGAAGAGAGCCCCACCGGCCCCGCAGAAAGAGATGGTCCCGGAGGAGACTGGGGCCAGACTTGGAGATGGGAGGCCTAAAAAGGCCTCCAAAAAGGCGACCGGTCCTCCACCGGTGATGGAGAAGTCGGGCCCATCGGCGGAGGCGCAGCCTGAGGGCGGCTCCTTCGCCGATGTAGTTAAGAGGAAGAGGAAGGGGAAGGGGAAAGCCTCGGGCCCACCCCCTCCCCCTCCTCCCCAAAAGAAGGCGGCGTCAAAGCCGAAGGCCCCCCCGGCCTTAAAGTCGACAGCGGTGGTAATATCCCTGAAAAGGGATATCACCACCGACATCTCGCTGCAGGCCACTATGGCCAAGGCCATTAATGGCATTCATTTGGAGGAAGTGGGCCTGCAGCACGTCAGGGTCCGCAGCTCGGCGACTGGGGGCCGAGTTATCGAGGTCCCTGGGGCGGATAGCGGTGGGGCGGCTGATAGCCTCGCAGAGAGGCTGCGGGCTATCGTGGGCGACGTCGCCCACATAAGCCGCCCCGTCAAAATGGCCGCTGTCCAGGTCACTGGCCTGGACGACTCGGCCGACAAAGAGACCCTGGCGGCTGCTGTCGCAAGGGCTGGGGGATGTGCATTGGCGGAGGTGAGGGTTGGGGGCATTCGCCCCACGTACGAGGGCACAAGGGTTGCCCTCGTACAATTGCCGGTGGGGACCGCAAGGGTCCTCCTACAGAATGGTCAGATCCCGGTGGGCTGGGCGTCCGCCGGGGTCAAACCCGTCGGCCCGGCGCCCATGCGCTGTTACAAGTGCATGGGTGTCGGCCACTCGAGGGTGCTGTGCCCTTCCAACGTCGACCGGAGCACTATGTGCTACCGGTGCGGCCAAGAAGGGCACAGGTCAGCCGACTGCCGGGAGGAAAAAGCGTGGTGCTCTGTTTGTCACCACGCCAAACTCCCGGCCGACCATAGTATGGGGGGACTTAAATGTTCCCCGCCGGTAGTGAGGGGCAGGGGGGTGGGGTCTCGGCCCGCGCGCCCCATGCCCCCCCCTGTTGAGGGAAGTACCCGCATGGACGTCTAGATGCCAGGCGGGCATCTGGACGTCCTGCGGTTGGACCGCGGAGCGGGTGCGCGAGGAGGTTGCCTCGCGCGCCCCCTCCGGCCAGACGGCTCGGGTTGGGGAAGGCGGCGGTTGTCGCCGGACCCAACCCATAGTGGCTTCGGGCGGAGGATGGGAGTCCTCCGCCCGCGGAGATAAGCCACATCTTGCGGTCCAGGGGGGTGGCCAAGCGTGCGCGGCCACCTCCCCTAGCGGGTAGCCCCGGTCAACGGTGTTGCCGGGGCGCCGCCGGTTGGGCATCGTGGGCAATGCTAACGCAGGTACCACGGTGCCCTACAAAAACCCGGCTTGGCGTGCACGCCCAGGTGGTTTTTAGTGGGTAGCACTCCCTCTCCTCCTCGGTCGAGGAGGAAGAAGGGAGATGTAGTCCCACATAACCCTCTGCCGCACTCCCATGCGCGCGGGGGGTATGCGTAATGCATTTTCCACCTGGTCAAAAAAAAAAAAAAAAAAAAAAAAAAAGGTTAGGTTAGGTTAGGTTAGGTTAGGTTAGGTTAGGTTAGGTTAGGTTAGGTTAGGTTAGGTTAGGTTAGGTTAGGTTAGGTTAGGTTAGGTTCCCCCCCGACGTGTTGCCACCTTGCCGTGGTGGGGGGGCTTGCGTGTCTCGATGATCCCCAAGGCTATACCGGCCAGGGCCACCCATACCGGGCAGGCTTGGGGTGAGGGACTTGACGAAGAGCAACACTCCCTTCCTTTTCCTTTCCTCTCCTTCCATCTCCCATCCCTAAAGGGCGGTTCTGCTCCCGGTACTTCTCTCGTTCCAAGAGAGTTGACTGGTGATTCAGACCGACCCATCATCCTTCCCCCCTTTCCTTCCCTTTTCCTTTCCTATTTCCAACGCGGAGGGAGCGGCGGGTCTGGTGTGTATTCACACTACCACCGGACACGGCCTTTTTCAAGGCCACCGTCGGTCAACCCGTTCTGCAACGATGGCAGGAGGCCTACGCAGAGCGGGGGGCCTGGTCTTAACCGGCTGGGCCTGCGAGGAAGAAAACCTCTCTAAAAAATTACCCGAATCCCAAGCGGCGCCGCACCGCGAGGGGATGAATGGCCGAGCGGATTCTCGGTCGATAGTGCGTGTCCCCACACTGGCACCAGTCGCCACCAGTGTGGGTTACAAATTTAGACTTACCCGGGTACAGGGGTCTCTGCCCGTGGTGGACCTTTTACATCCCCCATAAACGTGGGAACAAAAAATGGAACCAAATTTAAAAAATAAAAAAGAGGAAGTAGATGTGAGAAAGGACGTTGAGGAGGTTGAGAAGATGGAAGTGGCACAGAGGGTGCATAAAGATTTGCTCGAAGAAATGGGTGAGCGAGAGCTGCGTGTGTTGGTGCCCAGACTGTCAGAGTCGGACACAGACAGCATGCGCACCGTTTCTGAAATATCGGAATCGGAAAGGAGGAGTCCTGACCGCTATTATAGGAAGCGGTCAGCCAATACAGATGCTGACGAGGAGGAGGACAGGTCGCCGCTAAAAGGGGCGGCCCACAAGTCTAAGCGAGGACGAGGCCGCCCACCCACAACGGGTCAATACGTCGGCCTAGCTGCGGCAAAGGCGCAGCTTAACTCTGCCAAGGCTGAAGAGCTGCGCCTCGAGGCGGAAGAGCAAGTGGCGCGCATGGCGAGGACTCTGGAAGAATCCAGAAACGCCTGCCGCCACGCCCTCGCTCCGCCCACACCCGGAGAGGACACAGCGCAGTCAATGGCTGCGCTGAATAAACTGGTGGTGGACGCCACGGACACAATTTTAAAAGTGTCCGTGAAGTCCAAACATTTAAAGGGGACAATGATGAAGGCTCTAAATGGCGCAGCGGAAATTATCAAGGAGGCCGCCGCTGGTCTAAGAGCCCGCACCATCAACGACGAAATCGCCAGACTGGAGTCTGCCAACTCGGTGCTCAGCAGCCAGCTGGCAGAACTCCGGAGAGAGGTAGCCGAGCTGCGGCGGCAGCCGGCGCCCGGGCCCGATCCCTCCATTAGGGAGGTTATGGAGGAGGTCTCGCGTGAAAGCGTCGCCCGATTCAGCGCGATGCTGAACGCGAGACTCGAGGGCATCGAGTGCCGCCTGCTGCCGGAGCAGCGCTCGAGGCCGCCTCTGGCGGCGGATAAGAGGAGGGCGGAAAAGGCCGCTGCAGAGCCGCAGCCCTCTACATCAACCGCCCCCGACACCTCGAAGAAGCCACCGGCGTCTGATTCAGCTGCTCGGCCGCCGCCAACTAAGACAGCTGCCCGGCCGCCGCTTGCCTCCACCGCCCAGCCTCCTCCGGAGGCAGGCAAAGGCAAGGCCAAGGGGAAGGGGAAAGGGAGGAAGTCGGCGGCCGCCAAGGAGGCAAAAGAAGGGAAGCCCAGGGACTCCAGCCCCTACATGCCAGGACCTCCGCCCCCACCATTGGAGAAGGGGTGGTCGGAGGTCGTCGCAGGGGGTGCCAAAAAGACTGGGTCGCCTGGCCAAGCGCCGAATAAAAAGAAGGCGGCGGCGAAACTCCGCCCTCCGCGGACGGCTGCGGTGATTCTCACCCTCCAGCCGGGCGCGATTGAGAAAGGCTCCACGTACCGGTCCGTCCTCGTCGAGGCCCGTAGTTGTTTAGACAACTTCGAGGGCCTCGGGATCGAGGAACTGCGCTCGAGGACAACGGCCACAGGTGCCCGCATGCTTGAAGTTTTCGGCAGTGCGGGCCCCGAAAAGGCCGACTCCCTGGCTGCCAAGCTCAGGGAGGTCCTGAGTGCGGACCTGGTGCGTGTCTCGCGCCCAGTAAAGCGGACGGAGGTGAGAGTCACCGAACTGGATGACTCGATCACCGAAGCGGAGGTAGTGTCGGCCGTCGCCAAACTTGGAGGGTGCCCCGCATCCGACATAAAAGCGGGGGTTATAGGGGAGTCTGGGTCCCTGTGGCTCAGCTGCCCAACGGGGGCCGCCAAAAAGGTAGTGGCCCTCGGCCGCGTAAGGGTGGGCTGGGTGTCAGCCCGCGTGGTGCTACTTGCCGCCAGGCCTACCAGGTGCTTCCGATGCCTGGAGGTCGGACATCTTGGCGGCAAGTGCCAGTCCCAGGTGGACCGCAGCGGTCTCTGTTACCGCTGCGGAAAAGAAGGCCACCGGGCGCGGGACTGCCAGGCGGAGCCCAGTTGCCCTCTTTGTGTGGCGGCCCACCCCTTGGGCGGCAATGGGTGCCCTAATGGCCCCAAGCCCGGGCCTAAAAAGCCCGCCCCCTCCGGGGGATCTCCCCCAGAGGGGAAAAAGAAGAAGAAGCGGAAGGCCAGGGACCCGGTAGCCCCTGAGCCTACCCAGCGCCCAGAAAACGGCGCAGAGACGGAGCCCATGGAGACGGGTAATTAATGCCCGTCTGGCCCCTACTGCAGGCGAACATCAACCACTCCGCGAGGGCCCAGGACTTATTGGTCCAGACCCTGGCGGAGTGGGAGATAAAAGTCGCCGTGGTCGCCGAACCTTACTATGTCCCCGCCCGTAATGACTGGGTCGGGGACCGGGAGGATTCGGTGGCCATCGTTGCCCAGACGTCCATCGGTGCTCCGCCCTTCAAACGCGTATTGAGGGGTCGGAGCTGGGTGATGGCCGTCGTGGGTGACGTTGCAGTAGTGGGGGTGTACTTTTCACCCAATCGGAGTCTCGCCGAATTCGAGCAGATGCTCGTCGAGGTCGGGGCTCTGATTGGGCAGGTATCCCCCCACCCCGTGCTAGTCGCCGGAGATTTCAACGCCAAATCAACGGCGTGGGGATCTCCGAGGACAGATGCACGGGGGGAGGCGTTGGAGGAGTGGGCCGTCTCTGCCGGGCTGGCCGTCCTCAACACCGGGTCGGAGGACACGTGCGTGCGACAACAGGGTGGGTCGATAGTCGACGTAACGTTCGCGTCGGCCCCCCTGGTGCGCCGTGTCCGGCACTGGAGGGTGATGGTGGACGTGGAGACACTATCGGATCATCGTTACATCCGATTCGATGTCTCCGCGCTCCCCATCGACCCGGGACGGAGCAGTGCCGGATCTCCCCCCGGTGTGGGGGACGGCCCGCGATGGGTGCTGGGTCGCCTCGACAGGGAGCTCGCCGGGGAAGCGGCCGTCCTCGAGTCGTGGACCCAGGGACTCGTCCCTCTGGCGGACGTGGATGAGGAGGTGGAGCACCTCGGCGTGTCGCTCGCTCGCATTTGCGATGCGGCCATGCCGAGGGCGAGGCCCCTCCCGCCACGGCGCTCGGTGTACTGGTGGCGCCCGGAGCTCCGCCAATTGCGCGAGGCGTGCAATGCGGCGCGCCGCCGGTACACCCGGTGCAGGAGGAGACGGGTCCTGGACCACGAGGAGGAGCAGACCTCGTACGCCGCCCTCAGGGCCGCGCGCATGACCTTTCAGGTCGCGATTGCGCAGGCCAAGGAGGCGGCGTGGGAGGAGTGGCTGGAGATGATCGACAGGGATCCATGGGGGAGGCCGTACAAGGTGGTGCGCAAAAAGTTGCGCCCCTGGGCCCCCCCCCTGACGACTAGTCTCCAGCCCGAGCTCCTCGAGGAGGTGGTGGACGGCCTCTTCCCACGGCGAGGGGAATGGGCGCCCCCTGCGATGGGGGGATCTCCGCCGGCGCGAGTCGCCGAGGCGGATACCCCGGCACCAGAAGTGTCAGGGGCCGAATTCGGGGCGGCCGTTCTTAGACTTAAGTCGAAGAAGACCGCCCCGGGCCCAGACGGAGTGCCGGGGAGCGCGTTGGCGATCGCGCTGGAGGAGATCGGAGAGAGGGTGAGGTCCCTCTTCACCGCGTGCCTGGTGCAGGGTCGGTTCCCCAGGAGGTGGAAAACGGGCAAGCTCGTCCTGATCCAGAAGGACGGGCGCCCGGCCGAGCAGCCGTCGGCGTATCGCCCGATCGTGCTGCTCGACGAGGTGAGCAAGTTGTTCGAGCGTGTGCTCGCTGCTCGCCTCGTCGAGAGCATGGATCCGGGCCTCTCCGACGCGCAGTTCGGCTTCCGCCGGGGTCGATCGACCCTGGACGCGATCGCGCGGGTGAGGGACCTCGCCGAGGAGGCCACCTCCCAGGGCGGTGTGATGTTTGCGGTGTCCTTAGACATCCGCAACGCGTTCAACACACTGCCCTGGGAGACGGTGAGGAGTGCTCTGCAGTACCACGGTGTTCCTCGGTATCTGCAGAGGGTCGTGGCCGACTACTTCGTCGGGAGAGCGGTGGTCTTCCCGACGGAGTACGGCTCCGGGAGGAGGGAAATGTCGTGCGGTGTTCCACAGGGATCGGTTCTGGGTCCGCTCCTGTGGAACATCGGCTACGACTGGGTGCTGCGCGGGGCCATGTTGCGGGGGGTCGGCGTCACTTGTTACGCCGACGATACCCTCGTCTCGGCCTGCGGCGGCGCCTATCGCGAGGCTTCCCTCCTCGCCACGGCGGGTGTGGCCCAGGTGGTGGCCAGGATTCGCGCCCTGGGACTCGAGGTTGCTCTCCAAAAGTCGGAAGCACTCGTGTTCCATGGGCCTCGAAGAGCGCCACCACCTGGGGCCACGATTATGGTGGGCGGAACCTCCATCGCCGTCGGGTCGACGATGAAGTACCTGGGACTCGTCCTCGACGGTCGATGGAGGTTCGAGGAGCACTTCCGGCGGTTGGCCCCCAAGTTAGTGGCCACCGCTGGAGCCCTGGGGCGGTTACTCCCAAATATGGGAGGTCCCGGAGGCGCCTGCCGACGCCTCTACACCGGTGTGGTGCGCTCCATGGCGCTCTACGGAGCGCCGATATGGGCAGGGGCCATGAGCGCCCGAAATCTAGCAGCGCTGCGACGTCCGCAGCGCGCCATGGCGCTCAGGGTGGCCCGGGCGTACCGCACCGTGTCGGGTGTCGGCGCTTGTGTGCTCGCCGGTACTCCGCCGTGGGACCTCGATGCTGAGGTTCTCGCGGCGGTGTACTGGCGAGCGAAGGCGGAGGAGGCCGAGGGGGGCCGTCCACATGCGCGTGAGGTAGCGCGCTGGAGGGAGGACGCTCGTGAGGTCCTCCTCCAAAAGTGGGCGGCCCGTCTCGACGAGCCCGGCTTTAGCCGGGAGTTGGTGGGGGCAGTGCGGCCCGTTCTGAAGCAGTGGCTGGAACGGGCCCACGGGGCTCTCTCCTTCCACCTGGCACAGATGCTGACCGGACATGGCTGTTTTGGTCGCTATCTGTGTCGGGTGGCGGGCAGGGAGCCCTCAGAGGAGTGCCTCCATTGCCCGGCGGGGGTCGCGGACACGGCGCAACACACGCGCGAGGCCTGCTCAGCTTGGGCTGTGCCTCGCGCCGCCCTGTCCGCGACCATTGGAGGGGACTTGTCGCTGCCGGCCGTGATCAAATCCATGGTCGACAGCGACGAGTCCTGGAAGGCGGTGGAGTCCTTCTGCGACGAAGTTATGTCGCAGAAGGAGGCGGCGGAGCGGGAGCGGGAGGATAGTGCAGACTCGCTCCCGATTCGCCGCCGAAGACGTGGCGGGCGGCGTCTGGCCTTCGCGGGCCGGATGCCGCCCTAAACGGGGGACCTGTGGGCGGTGGATCGGGGGATCCGCCGCCGACGTTAAGGGTCCCGTGCTGGAGGCGCCCAAGTATTCCTGGGCGCCTCAGCGGAGGTGCGGGGCGGGGCTTGGCTGTATTTCATGTGCCAAGCCCCGCCCCAAAGAGGAGGGCTCCCTGAGACAGGGAGCGGGCCGTTGGCGGGGCACGCGGTGAATATTGTTTGATCCCGCAGCCCCGCCATACGGCGGAGAAGGAATACGGTGGGGTTTTAGTGAGTAAGAGTCTCACATAACCCGGGCGCTTCCCCCGAAGTGTCCGGGTATCCATGAGGATTTCCCCACCTTAAAAAAAAAAAAAAAAAAAAAAAAAAAAAAAAAAAAAAAAAAAAAAAAAAAAAAAGGTTAGGTTAGGTTAGGTTAGGTTAGGTTAGGTTAGGTTAGGTTAGGTTAGGTTTTTTTTTTTTTTTTTTTTTTTTTTTGTTTTTGGTCGAGGTGGAAATCTTCAAAAGATACCCGGTCACATTTGAAAAGTGACCGGGTTATGTGAGATTTTTACTCACTAAAACCACCTCGACCTTTTGGGCACAAGACTGCCAGTCCTCGCTAATGGATACGGGCGACTGGGTCCATTTGTTAATTATTAAGGGTGCAATTATATATTGAAAGGTGCAAGTTTTTATTTTATACTATAAAGGCGATAACTATATTATACTGTATATAAATATATATGATTATAATAAATATTCATAGACATATCATTTTATTGGAACTATACGGTGGTGTTTGATTCTTATTCGCTGTTTTCGATAATTTGACTGTATTATAGGACATTAAGGGCGATTATAAGATGCATATAATAAATGATCGATAAATTATTTTGTGACTTATACAAGTTATTTAATTATATTGATGTCTCTATTGCCGATTCTCTTTTGTATTAGTTACTGTATTTTATTGTTATGTTTGTTAATTTATTTTAAGAATTATTTATTACTACTTATTGTAGTGCCGAAGTCTGTGGATTCTTCGATTCTACGTTTGACATTTTGTAGGCATGGGCACGATTCGGCGCTATTTGCGGGGTGTTTAATGTCGGGTTTGGCTCCAGTTTTAGGGTTATATTTGCTGCAGTTATAGCACTTGGCTTTATCGGTTTGATTTCTTATTGGGCAAGTGTTGATTTGGTGCTCCTCTGAGGCGCAGTGGGCGCATGGGTGTATTTTATTGGTGCACTTGGTCTTGGTGTGGCCAAACTGTAGGCACTGATGGCATTGGACGAAGCGTGAGAACGCCTCAACATGAACGCGTTGGTGGTCCACAGCCACTCTCTCCATATTGAGTAATGTGGCATACTCCGAGGAACGCACCTCCAGCACGGCGTTGTAAAGGTTGGCGTTACGGTTATTAATCAGAAAACAAAGGCGAAGTGATTCTGCGGGCAAATTATTTTGGTGGGCAATTATTTCAATTAGTTCCTCTTTGCTTATTTGATTATTAATTCCCTTAAGGATAACGAGTGGGGGACGTCTCTTGGCTTGTTCGGCTTGAAAGTCTTTAGTTTTATTAACTTCGGCAATCACTTCCGTGCACTGTAGTTCATTGTCGAACTCGACGAGGAGTTTCCCCTTGGATACCTTCTTGATGCTGTTCGGGGCGAAGTTTTTAGTCTTAAAAGATATTTGATTTTTCCAGGCACTTATTGTATTATCTGTTTCGGAAGGGTTGTTGGGGGTGACTACTATGGCTGGTTTTTGAATCTTTGGTAGTTGTGGAGAGGCGGTTATGGCAGCGTAAGTGGGAACTTGTTTTGTGAGTTCCGCAGTGAATTTAGATAATTGGTCGTTGACGCTGGCGATAATATCTTTTTTCAATGCTGCAAAATCGTTTGGAAGTTGGCAGGTGGAAGGTTCTACCGGTGGGTTAGTTTTAAGGGCGGTAGTAATCTTCTTAATCTCCTCCACCGCTTCCCTGATGTTCTGTTTATTTTTAGTGGTGACGCTTTTGCCTTCATTCACAGCGGTAAGAATTTTTTCGGCAAGTTTTAAGATGCTATCAGTGTATTCTGATGGAACTGGGGGGTCGGGCGGCTCCATAATTGGTCCTAATAAAGGTCCCGAATGTGTATTGGGCTTCTACCTGAGTTTTTAAGCACAAAAAAGAAAAAATATTTTTCCCAAATTCGGCAAAGTCCTCTTACCCAATGAAATATGGGTGGGTGGGCGGGCAAAATTTTTGAAATTTCTTGTTGCAGAACTACGGGAGTGGTCTCAAACGACGCGGCTGGCCGAGAGAAGCTCAACTAGCAAGTTTAAAAGGTAAGTGTTGATAGAAAATTTTTGAAAAATAGGCAAAAAACAGATTTTTTAGGTAAATTTTCCAGATGAAAATTATTTTTACTATGAAACTATGAAAAACTGTTACAGAAGAACTCAAGAGGACCGGAGGAAGCAATTAAGGCAAAAAGAAGTGGCTCAAAAGGTAAGTTGGTGGCGAAAATATCGATGGGTTAGGTTAGGTTAGGTTAGGTTAGGTTAGGTTAGGTTAGGTTAGGTTAGGTTAGGTTAGGTTAGGTTAGGTTAGGTTAGGTTAGGTTAGGTTAGGTTAGGTTAGGTTAGGTTAGGTTAGGTTAGGTTAGGTTAGGTTAGGTTAGGTTAGGTTAGGTTAGGTTAGGTTAGGTTAGGTTAGGTTAGGTTAGGTTAGGTTAGGTTAGGTTAGGTTAGGTTAGGTTAGGTTAGGTTAGGTTAGGTTAGGTTAGGTTAGGTTAGGTTAGGTTAGGTTAGGTTAGGTTAGGTTAGGTTAGGTTAGGTTAGGTTAGGTTAGGTTAGGTTAGGTTAGGTTAGGTTAGGTTAGGTTAGGTTAGGTTAGGTTAGGTTAGGTTAGGTTAGGTTAGGTTAGGTTAGGTTAGGTTAGGTTAGGTTAGGTTAGGTTAGGTTAGGTTAGGTTAGGTTAGGTTAGGTTAGGTTAGGTTAGGTTAGGTTAGGTTAGGTTAGGTTAGGTTAGGTTAGGTTAGGTTAGGTTAGGTTAGGTTAGGTTAGGTTAGGTTAGGTTAGGTTAGGTTAGGTTAGGTTAGGTTAGGTTAGGTTAGGTTAGGTTAGGTTAGGTTAGGTTAGGTTAGGTTAGGTTAGGTTAGGTTAGGTTAGGTTAGGTTAGGTTAGGTTAGGTTAGGTTAGGTTAGGTTAGGTTAGGTTAGGTTAGGTTAGGTTAGGTTAGGTTAGGTTAGGTTAGGTTAGGTTAGGTTAGGTTAGGTTAGGTTAGGTTAGGTTAGGTTAGGTTAGGTTAGGTTAGGTTAGGTTAGGTTAGGTTAGGTTAGGTTAGGTTAGGTTAGGTTAGGTTAGGTTAGGTTAGGTTAGGTTAGGTTAGGTTAGGTTAGGTTAGGTTAGGTTAGGTTAGGTTAGGTTAGGTTAGGTTAGGTTAGGTTAGGTTAGGTTAGGTTAGGTTAGGTTAGGTTAGGTTAGGTTAGGTTAGGTTAGGTTAGGTTAGGTTAGGTTAGGTTAGGTTAGGTTAGGTTAGGTTAGGTTAGGTTAGGTTAGGTTAGGTTAGGTTAGGTTAGGTTAGGTTAGGTTAGGTTAGGTTAGGTTAGGTTAGGTTAGGTTAGGTTAGGTTAGGTTAGGTTAGGTTAGGTTAGGTTAGGTTAGGTTAGGTTAGGTTAGGTTAGGTTAGGTTAGGTTAGGTTAGGTTAGGTTAGGTTAGGTTAGGTTAGGTTAGGTTAGGTTAGGTTAGGTTAGGTTAGGTTAGGTTAGGTTAGGTTAGGTTAGGTTAGGTTAGGTTAGGTTAGGTTAGGTTAGGTTAGGTTAGGTTAGGTTAGGTTAGGTTAGGTTAGGTTAGGTTAGGTTCCCCCCCGACGTGTTGCCACCTTGCCGTGGTGGGGGGGCTTGCGTGTCTCGATGATCCCCAAGGCTTTACCGGCCAGGGCCACCCATACCGGGCAGGCTTGGGGTGAGGGATCTGACGAAGAGCAACACTCCCTTCCTTTTCCTTTCCTTTCGTTCCACTTCCCATCCTTAAAGGGCGGTTCTGCTCCCGGTACCCCTCTCGCTTCATGAGAGTTGACTGGCGATGCAGACCGACCCATCATCCTTTCCCCTTTCCTTCCCCCTTTTCCATTCCTATTTCCGACGCGGAGGGAGCGGCGGGTCTGGTGTGTACTAACACTACCACCAGACACGGCCTTTTTCAAGGCCACCGCCGGTCAACCCGTTCTGCAACGATGGCAGGAGGCCTACGCGGAACGGGGGGCCTGGCCTTAACCGGCTGGGCCTGCGAGGAAGAAAACCTCTATAAAAAATTACCCGAATCCCAAGTGGCGCCGCACCGCGAGGGGATGAATGGCCAATCGGATTTTTGGTTCCTAGTGCGTGTCCCCACACTGGCACCAGTCGCCACCAGCTGTGGGTTACAAACCAGACCTACCCGGAGTACAGGGGTCTCTGCCCGGGTCGACGAATTTTTCCCCCATAATCGTGGGTACAAAAATGGATAAATACATGGAAAATTTAAAAAAGAAAGAGGATAAGGAAGGAGGAAAGAAGGTGACAGAGGAACAGAACGTGACACAGGAGAGAGACACGGACGCGATGACGAGTGTGCGAGATGAGCGCCTCTTTGTCCCCAGACGGTCAGAGTCTGAGGATACGGATGGTAGCTGGCGCTCCATCACACCGACGGAACCGGATAAAGTTCGTCCTGGCCGCTTCTTGAAGCGATCAGCGAACCAAGATCTGGACGACGACGAGGAAAGGATGAGATCGTCTCTCAAGGGAGCGGCGCACAAATCCAAACGTGGAAGAGGCCGCCCACCCACTACGGGTAAATACATCGGCCTGGCGGAGGCAAAAGCGCAATTAAACGCCGCCAAGGCGGAAGAGTTGCGCCTGGATGCGGAGGAACAGGTGGCTAGCATGACGAGGACTCTACAAGAGTCCAAAGCTGCCTGCCGCCACGCTCTGGCCCCGCCCATCGCGGGAGAGGACACAGTGCAGACCATGTCTGCACTGAACAAGCTGGTTTTGGACGCCACAGATGCGGTTTTAAACGTAGCTGCGGTGTCCAAAAATCTGAAGGGACCCATGGTGAAGGCCCTCAAGGAAGCGGCGGTCACCATAAAGGAGGCCGCCGCAGGTCTTAGGGCCCGAACCGTCACCGAGGAGCTGGTGAGATTGGAGACGGCCAACTCCTTGCTCGCCCGCCAGCTGGAGGAACTGCGTGGCGAAGTGGCGGAGATGCGTCGACAGCCGGTGATGGCGACACCTCTGTCCAGTCCCTCCATCAAGGAGATGATGGAGGAGGTCTCGCGTGCAAGCGTTGCCCAATTTGGTGCGATGCTGAACGCGAGACTTGAAGGCATCGAGGATCGCCTCTTGCCGGAGCCTCGAAAAAGGCCGCCTCTGGCGGCTGATAAACGAAGGGCAGAGGAAGCTGCAGCGAAAACGTCGACGCAGCCCTCAAGTTCGGGGTTCGGGTCGCAGCAGCCTAAGTTGGCTACTACCCTACCGCCGACACCCCCCCCCTCCACCCAGCCTCCTAAGGGAGGTAAGGGAAAGGGGAAGGGTAAAAAATCTGCGGCTACAAAAGGAGGGAAACCTAGGGACCCTAGCCCCTACGTGCCAGCGCCTCCGCCCCCTCCACAAGAGGAGCCGTGGAGCGAGGTGGCCGCGCGTGGTGCCAAGAAGAAGACACCCAAAATAGATACGGCGGCGGCTGGCGGGGCAAAACCCTCAAGCCAAGCGCTGAAAAAAAAGGCGGCGGTAAGGCTCCGCCCCCCGCGGTCGGCCGCGGTGACTCTCACCCTCCAGCCGGACGCAGACAAAGCGGGGCTAACGTACCGGTCCCTCATCACCGAGGCCCGTAGCCGCATTGGCGACTACGAGAGCCTCGGTATCGAGGAGATGCGCTCCAGGAGGACGGCCACAGGTGCCCGCATGTTCGAGATCTTCGGCAGTGCGGGCCCCGAGAAGGCCGACTCCCTAGCTGTCAAGCTAAGGGAGGCCTTTAGCGCGGACCTGGTGCGAGTCTCGCGCCCAGTCAAGCGAGCGGAGATGAGGGTCACCGAGCTCGATGACTCCGTCACTGAGGCGGAGGTGGTGCTAGCCGTCGCCGCCATCGGAGGGTGTTCCGCCGAGGCGGTTAAGGCGGGTATAATTGGGGACTCCAGGGCACTGTGGCTGAGCTGCCCGGTGGAGGCCGCCAAAAAGGTGGCGGTTGACTCGGGTGGCCGCATCAGGGTGGGCTGGTCGTCGGCACGTGTAACGTTGCTCGATGCCAGGCCCCTCAGATGCTTCAGGTGCCTGGAGATCGGCCACCTCGGCAGTGGATGCCAGTCGACGGTAGACCGCAGCGGTCTCTGTTACCGCTGCGGGAAGCCGGAACATCGGGCGAGGGACTGTCGGGAGGACCCAAGCTGCCCCGTGTGCGCGGCGAACCACCCTCTAGGTGGAAAGGGGTGCCCAGGGGGTCGCAAATCTGGGCCTCCAAAAGGGCCCCCTAAAAAGAAGAAGAGAAGAAGAGGGAAGGCTAAGGCCCCTGAAGCCTCAGAGCCGTCCCAGCGCCCAGCCGGCGCAGAGGAGGAGCCAATGCAGACCGGTATCTGATGTCTCTATGGCCCCTACTGCAGGCGAATATCAACCACTCCGCGAGGGCTCAGGACCTATTGGTCCAAACCTTGGCGGAGTGGGAGATAAAAGTAGCCGTGGTCTCTGAGCCCTACTATGTTCCCACCCGGGATGACTGGGTCGGGGACAGGGAGGGCTCGGTGGCCATCGTCGCCCAGGCGTCCACCGGGGCTCCGCCCTTCGAACGCGTGTCGAAGGGTCGGAGCTGGGTGATGGCTGTTGTGGGTGACGTCGCAGTAGTGGGGGTATACTTCTCGCCCAGTCGGAGTCTCGCCGAATTCGAGCAGATGCTCGTTGAGGTCGGGGCTCTGATTGGGCAGGTATCCCCCCACCCCGTGCTAGTCGCCGGGGATTTCAACGCCAAATCCGTGGCGTGGGGATCCCGGGTGACAGACGCACGGGGGGAGGTGCTGGAGGACTGGGCCGTGTCTGCGGGGCTGGCCGTTCTCAACACCGGGTCGGAGGACACGTGCGTACGACGAAACGGTGGGTCGATCGTGGACATAACGTTCGCGTCGGCCCCCCTGGTGCGCCGTGTCCTGCACTGGAGGGTGATGGTGGACGTGGAGACGCTGTCGGATCATCGGTATATCCGATTCGATGTCTCCGCGTCCCCCATCGACTCGCAGCGGAGTAGTGCCCGAACCCACCCCGGTGTTGGGGGCGGTCCGCGCTGGGTGTTGGGGCGTCTCGATGGGGAGATGGCCGGGGAGGCAGCCGCACTCGAGGCATGGACGTCCGGACTCGTCCCTCTGGCAGACGTGGATGAGGAGGTGGAGCACCTCGGCAGGTCGCTCGCCCGCATTTGCGATGCGGCCATGCCGAGGGCGAGACCACTCCCTCCACGGCGCTGGGTGTACTGGTGGAACGCAGAGCTCCGCCAAATACGCGCTACCTGCGTGGCGGCGCGTCGCCGGTACGCCCGGTGCAGGAGGAGACGGGTCCGGGACCACGTCGAGGAGGAAACCTCGTACGCTGCCCTTAGGGCCGCGCGTGAGACCTTTCAGGTCGAGATCGCGCGGGCCAAGGAGGCGGCGTGGGAGGAATGGCTGGCGATTCTAGACAGGGATCCGTGGGGGAGGCCGTACAGAGTGGTGCGCAAAAAAATGCGCCCCTGGGCCCCCCCCCTGACGAGTAGTCTCCAGCCGGAGTTCCTCGACGAGGTGGTCGACGTGCTGTTTCCCCGGCGGGGTGAGTGGGTGCCCCCCGCGATGGGGGGATCTCATTCAGCGCGTGTCGCCGGGGCAGATGCTCCGGCGCCAGTTTCGGAGGCCGAATTCGGGGCGGCCGTTCTAAGATTAAAGTCGAAGAGGGCCGCCCCGGGCCCGGACGGTGTGCCGGGGACCGCCCTGGCGATCGCGCTGGAGGAGATAGGTGGTAGGGTGAGGTCTCTGTTCTCCGCGTGTCTGGAGCGGGGTCGATTCCCCCGGAGGTGGAAGACGGGCAAGCTCGTCCTGCTTCGGAAGGACGGACGCCCGGCCGAGCAGCCGTCGGCGTATCGTCCGATCGTGCTGCTCGACGAGGTGAGCAAACTGTTCGAGCGTGTGCTCGCTGCTCGCCTCGTCGAGTGCATGTGTCCGGACCTCGCCGACGCGCAGTTCGGCTTCCGCCGGGGTCGGTCGACCCTGGATGCCATCGCGCGGGTCAGGGACCTCGCCGATGAGGCCATTTCCCGGGGCGGTGTGTTGTTCGCGGTGTCTTTAGACATCCGCAACGCGTTCAACACGCTGCCCTGGGAAACAGTGAAGAGTGCTCTGCAGTTCCACGGCGTGCCGCGGTATCTGCAGAGGGTCGTGGCCGACTACTTCGTCGGGAGAGCGGTGGTCTTCCCGACGAAGTACGGTTTCGGGAGGAGGGACATGTCGTGCGGTGTTCCGCAGGGATCGGTCCTCGGTCCGCTCCTGTGGAACATCGGTTACGACTGGGTGCTGCGCGGGGCCATGTTGCGGGGGGTCGGCGTTACTTGTTACGCCGACGATACCCTCGTCTCGGCCCGCGGCGGCACCTATCGCGAGGCATCCCTCCTCGCCACGGCGGGCGTGGCCCAGGTGGTGGCTAGGATTCGCGCCCTGGGACTCGAGGTGGCCCTCCACAAGTCGGAGGCGCTCGTTTTCCATGGGCCTCGAAGGGCGCCACCACCTGGGGCCACGATTGTAGTTGGTGGGACCTCCATCGCCGTCGGGTCGACGATGAAGTATTTAGGACTTGTCCTCGACGGTCGGTGGAGGTTTGAGGAGCACTTCCGGCGGTTGGCCCCTAGACTCGTGGCCGCGGCCGGAGCCCTGGGGCGCGTCCTCCCTAATTTAGGAGGCCCCGGAAGTGCTTGCCGACGCCTATACACAGGTGTGGTGCGCTCCATGGCGCTCTACGGAGCGCCGATATGGGCAGGAGCCATGAGTGCCCGAAACTTGGCTGCGCTGCGACGTCCGCAGCGCGCCATGGCACTCAGGGTGGCCCGGGCGTACCGCACCGTGTCGGGTGTCGGCGCGTGTGTGCTCGCCGGTACGCCGCCGTGGGACCTCGAAGCCGAGGTACTCGCCGCGGTGTACTGGCGAGCCAAAGAGGAGGAAGTCGAGGGTGGTGGCCGCCCCCCTGCGAGGGTGATCGAGCGCTGGAGAGAGGACGCGCGCGAGATCCTCCTTCAAAGGTGGGCGGCCCGCCTCGACAACCCCCTGGTTAGCCGGGAGTTGGTGGCGGCCGTGCGGCCCGTTCTCAGGCAGTGGCTGGAACGGGCGCACGGGGCTCTCACCTTCCACCTGGCACAGATGCTGACCGGACATGGTTGTTTCGGTCGCTATTTGTGTCGGGTGGCGGGTAGGGAGCCCACAGAGGCGTGTCACCACTGCCCGGCGGGAGTCGCGGACACGGCGCAACACACGCGTGAGGCTTGCCCAGCTTGGGCGGTGCCTCGCGCCGCCTTGTCCGCGACGGTAGGTGGGGACTTGTCGCTGCCGGCCCTGGTAAGATCCATGGTCGGCGGAGACGAGTCCTGGCAGGCGGTCGTGTCCTTCTGCGATACAGTCTTGTCGCAGAAGGAAGCGGCGGAGCGGGAGCGGGAAGATAGTATCGACTCGCTCCCGATCCGCCGCCGGCGACGTGGCGGGCGGCGTCTGGCCTTCGCGGGTCGGATGCCGCCCTGACGGGGACCTGTGGGCGGCAGATCGGGGGGTCTGTCGCCGACGCTAAGGGTCCCGTGCTGGAGGCGCCCAAGTATTCCTGGGCGCCTCAGCGGAGGTGGGGCGGGGCTTGGCAATGGTGTTTCCATCTCCGTTGCCAAGCCCCGCCCCAAAGAGTAGGGCTCGAAAGAGCGTGCCGGCGGGGCACACGGCCGACACATAGCTCCCGTAGCCCCGACCAAATGGCAGCGAAGGAATACGGTGGGGTTTTAGTGAGTAGAAGTCTCACATAACCCGGGCGCTTCCCCCGAAGTGTCCGGGTATCCATGAGGATTTCCCCACCAAAAAAAAAAAAAAAAAAAAAAAAAAGGTTAGGTTAGGTTAGGTTAGGTTAGGTTAGGTTAGGTTAGGTTAGGTTAGGTTAGGTTAGGTTAGGTTAGGTTAGGTTAGGTTAGGTTAGGTTAGGTTAGGTTAGGTTAGGTTAGGTTAGGTTAGGTTAGGTTAGGTTAGGTTAGGTTAGGTTAGGTTAGGTTAGGTTAGGTTAGGTTAGGTTAGGTTAGGTTAGGTTAGGTTAGGTTAGGTTAGGTTAGGTTAGGTTAGGTTAGGTTAGGTTAGGTTAGGTTAGGTTAGGTTAGGTTAGGTTAGGTTAGGTTAGGTTAGGTTAGGTTAGGTTAGGTTAGGTTAGGTTAGGTTAGGTTAGGTTAGGTTAGGTTAGGTTAGGTTAGGTTAGGTTAGGTTAGGTTAGGTTAGGTTAGGTTAGGTTAGGTTAGGTTAGGTTAGGTTAGGTTAGGTTAGGTTAGGTTAGGTTAGGTTAGGTTAGGTTAGGTTAGGTTAGGTTAGGTTAGGTTAGGTTAGGTTAGGTTAGGTTAGGTTAGGTTAGGTTAGGTTAGGTTAGGTTAGGTTAGGTTAGGTTAGGTTAGGTTAGGTTAGGTTAGGTTAGGTTAGGTTAGGTTAGGTTAGGTTAGGTTAGGTTAGGTTAGGTTAGGTTAGGTTAGGTTAGGTTAGGTTAGGTTAGGTTAGGTTAGGTTAGGTTAGGTTAGGTTAGGTTAGGTTAGGTTAGGTTAGGTTAGGTTAGGTTAGGTTAGGTTAGGTTAGGTTAGGTTAGGTTAGGTTAGGTTAGGTTAGGTTAGGTTAGGTTAGGTTAGGTTAGGTTAGGTTAGGTTAGGTTAGGTTAGGTTAGGTTAGGTTAGGTTAGGTTAGGTTAGGTTAGGTTAGGTTAGGTTAGGTTAGGTTAGGTTAGGTTAGGTTAGGTTAGGTTAGGTTAGGTTAGGTTAGGTTAGGTTAGGTTAGGTTAGGTTAGGTTAGGTTAGGTTAGGTTAGGTTAGGTTAGGTTAGGTTAGGTTAGGTTAGGTTAGGTTAGGTTAGGTTAGGTTAGGTTAGGTTAGGTTAGGTTAGGTTAGGTTAGGTTAGGTTAGGTTAGGTTAGGTTAGGTTAGGTTAGGTTAGGTTAGGTTAGGTTAGGTTAGGTTAGGTTAGGTTAGGTTAGGTTAGGTTAGGTTAGGTTAGGTTAGGTTAGGTTAGGTTAGGTTAGGTTAGGTTAGGTTAGGTTAGGTTAGGTTAGGTTAGGTTAGGTTAGGTTAGGTTAGGTTAGGTTAGGTTAGGTTAGGTTAGGTTAGGTTAGGTTAGGTTAGGTTAGGTTAGGTTAGGTTAGGTTAGGTTAGGTTAGGTTAGGTTAGGTTAGGTTAGGTTAGGTTAGGTTAGGTTAGGTTAGGTTAGGTTAGGTTAGGTTAGGTTAGGTTAGGTTAGGTTAGGTTAGGTTAGGTTAGGTTAGGTTAGGTTAGGTTAGGTTAGGTTAGGTTAGGTTAGGTTAGGTTAGGTTAGGTTAGGTTAGGTTAGGTTAGGTTAGGTTAGGTTAGGTTAGGTTAGGTTAGGTTAGGTTAGGTTAGGTTAGGTTAGGTTAGGTTAGGTTAGGTTAGGTTAGGTTAGGTTAGGTTAGGTTAGGTTAGGTTAGGTTAGGTTAGGTTAGGTTAGGTTAGGTTAGGTTAGGTTAGGTTAGGTTAGGTTAGGTTAGGTTAGGTTAGGTTAGGTTAGGTTAGGTTAGGTTAGGTTAGGTTAGGTTAGGTTAGGTTAGGTTAGGTTAGGTTAGGTTAGGTTAGGTTAGGTTAGGTTAGGTTAGGTTAGGTTAGGTTAGGTTAGGTTAGGTTAGGTTAGGTTAGGTTAGGTTAGGTTAGGTTAGGTTAGGTTAGGTTAGGTTAGGTTAGGTTAGGTTAGGTTAGGTTAGGTTAGGTTAGGTTAGGTTAGGTTAGGTTAGGTTAGGTTAGGTTAGGTTAGGTTAGGTTAGGTTAGGTTAGGTTAGGTTAGGTTAGGTTAGGTTAGGTTAGGTTAGGTTAGGTTAGGTTAGGTTAGGTTAGGTTAGGTTGACGTTAACAGTTTGGTGATTTAGTGAGTGCCCTTGGATTTTCTTTTATTGTTTGACTTCTTGCGCGATTCTCTATTGACTGACCCTGCTTACTCCGTTTACTTTGCTTGCCGACTTGGACTTTGATCGATTTTTGTGTTTTGGATATTTGTTGACTTGGTTGTGTTGTAATTTTTTATTGTTTTTTGTTGTTTTCACGTGTATCTGTTGTTGTGGAGCGCCCTTTTCGGGGTCGCTGCATAGCGGCAGACGCCGTGTCCTTGATTGTTTTGTTTTCGTCCCTGTCGGACCTCGCGTTCGGCAGATTTTTGTATTTTTGTGTGTGTTTTTTGCCTCTTTTTTGTGTCAATCTTTGGCACAAAAAGGAGGTATCTTTGTTCTGGTCCCATTTTTTGGGGGTAACCCTTTTGTGGTATTTTGTGGTGCAAGGGGATAGGGGACATCACCCCCTTTCATTTGGACCCTCTCGCGCTCCATTGCGACCGCGGGAAGGGTTTGAAAAAGGGGATTTTGTGGGGACGGATAGCAAATTTTTGCTATTCGTCTTCATCAGGCGCTCGGGAAAAATCCCATACATTGTCTTAAATCCGGCACACCCTTGGCCGATTTTATTTGCCAATATTTTTTGGTAAATATCTTCGGTTTGGGTGGCCGGATTTGGGATAAGTGTGGGGTTTTGGTTGGCGGGGCCATAATGGCCACGTCGGGTGAAAAGAGCGGATGGATCATCCATGATGGTTCATCCGACTCTGACCTCGACGCAGATCTCTATGAGATCTACGGCGATGACGAGGAAGCCCCTCCTCCTCAGCCCCTGAAAAGGGGTAGGGATGATGAGGGTGACGCCGGGCCGGAGCTGGGGCCGAAAATAAGCACGGCCCGTAGGGGCAAGGGCAAGGTCCATTTGACCTACGGGCCGGCGAAGTCGGCGACTGGGGGGGGAAGGGGACCCTCCCCGCGCGTTGAGGATATGGGTGTCCCACCGGGGCCGCACCACTTGGCGGTACCAATCGGGGTCTCCCGGGCGGCGATCTACAGGATCGTCGACGGGGTGCAGAGGTCGACCAGTCTCAAGGAGGAGACGGTCGGCCTCTTCAAGGAGGCGGTTCGGACGATCCTTGACGCTCTCAAGGAGATAGAGGCGTCCGAGCCATTCGAGGGGGAAGTACGCGTCCTGAGAGAGGACAACAAGAGGGTCCGCGAGCAGTGTTGCCGTCTCATCGAGGAGAAGACGGCGCTCCGCGAGACCCTCTTGGGGAGGAGAGTCACGGACTCCCCCCCTCCCGATGCCGAGGCCCCCCCGGCCCCCTCGATTGCCGAAGCCCCCCCAGCCCCGCCAGTCGCTCAGGCCTCCCCGCTGCCTGCGGCTGCGGATTTGGCGACATTGCTGGAGGCAATGAAGCGGGACTTGCTGATCTCGGTGGGCAACCTGGTGGATGCCCGCCTCACAGAGATCAGCAGCCGATTGCCTCCGGCGCAAGTCATCCGCCCCGCACTCGCAGCGGACAATAGGGAGAGGGCCCCACCGGCCCCCAAGAAAGATGTGGCCCCGGAAGAGACCGGGGCCAGACTCGGAGACGGGAGGCCCAAAAAGGCCTCCAAGAAGGCGACAGGCCCCGCCCCGGTCTCAGAGACGACACCGGGCCCGTCGGCGGAGGCGCAGCCTGAGGGCGGCTCCTTCGCCGACGTGGTGCGTAGGAAGAAGGGGAAGGGAAAGGCTAAGGCCTCCCCCCCACCCCTCCCCCCCCAAAAGACGACGGCAACCAAGCCGAAGGCTCCCTCGGCCCCCAAGACGACAGCGGTGGTGGTGACCTTGAGAAAGGACATCACCGCCGCCACCTCGCTGCAGGCCACGATGGTTAAGGCCATCAACGGCATTAACTTGACTGAAGTGGGCCTGCAGCATGTCAAGGTCCGCAATTCGGCGACCGGGGGCCGAGTCATCGAGGTCCCGGGGGCAGATAGCGGAGGGGCGGCTGACAGCCTTGCGGAGAGGCTGAGGGCAATCGTCGGTGACGTTGCCCTCATCAGCCGCCCCACAAAGATGGCCGCTGTCCAGATAACGGGCCTGGACGACTCGGCGACGAGGGAGACCCTGGCGGCTGCTGTCGCCAGGGTGGGGGAGTGTGCGGTGGCACAGGTGCGGGTGGGGGGCATACGCCCCACGTACGAGGGCACAAATGTTGCCCTCGTACAATGTCCGGTGGGGGTGGCGAGAGCCCTCCTTCATGGTGGTCGGATCCCGGTGGGCTGGGTGTCCGCCGGGGTCATCCCCGTGGGGCCGAGGCCCATGCGCTGTTTCAGGTGCATGGGTGTCGGCCACTCGCGGGCGTTGTGCCCTTCCGACATAGACCGGAGCCACGTGTGCTACCGGTGCGGGTCGGAAGGGCACAGATCGGTAGATTGTGGGGAGTTAAAAGCGTGGTGTGCAGTATGCCACCACGCCAAACTCCCTGCCGGCCACATAATGGGGGGCCTAAAGTGCTCCCCACCGGAAGTAAGGGGCAGGGGGGTGGGGTCGCGGCCCGCGCGCCCCATGCCTTCCCCTGTTGAGGGAAGTAGCCGCATGGACGTCTAGATGCCAGGCGGGCATCTGGACGTCCTGCGGTTGGACCGCGGAGCGGGTGCGCGAGGAGGTTGCCTCGCGCGCCCCCTCCGGCCAGACGGCTCGGGTTGGGGAAGGCGGCGGTTGTCGCCGGACCCAACCCATAGTGGCTTCGGGCGGAGGATGGGAGTCCTCCGCCCGCGGAGATAAGCCACATCTTGCGGTCCAGGGGGGTGGCCAAGCGTGCGCGGCCACCTCCCCTAGCGGGTAGCCCCGGTCAACGGTGTTGCCGGGGCGCCGCCGGTTGGGCATCGTGGGCAATGCTAACGCAGGTACCACGGTGCCCTACAAAAACCCGGCTTGGCGTGCACGCCCAGGTGGTTTTTAGTGGGTAGCACTCCCTCTCCTCCTCGGTCGAGGAGGAAGAAGGGAGATGTAGTCCCACATAACCCTCTGCCGCACTCCCATGCGCGCGGGGGGTATGCGTAATGCATTTTCCACCTGGTCAAAAAAAAAAAAAAAAAAAAAAAAAAAAAAAAAAAAAAGGTTAGGTTAGGTTAGGTTAGGTTAGGTTAGGTTAGGTTAGGTTAGGTTAGGTTAGGTTAGGTTAGGTTAGGTTAGGTTAGGTTAGGTTAGGTTAGGTTAGGTTAGGTTAGGTTAGGTTAGGTTAGGTTAGGTTAGGTTAGGTTAGGTTAGGTTAGGTTAGGTTAGGTTAGGTTAGGTTAGGTTAGGTTAGGTTAGGTTAGGTTAGGTTAGGTTAGGTTAGGTTAGGTTAGGTTAGGTTAGGTTAGGTTAGGTTAGGTTAGGTTAGGTTAGGTTAGGTTAGGTTAGGTTAGGTTAGGTTAGGTTAGGTTAGGTTAGGTTAGGTTAGGTTAGGTTAGGTTAGGTTAGGTTAGGTTAGGTTAGGTTAGGTTAGGTTAGGTTAGGTTAGGTTAGGTTAGGTTAGGTTAGGTTAGGTTAGGTTAGGTTAGGTTAGGTTAGGTTAGGTTAGGTTAGGTTAGGTTAGGTTAGGTTAGGTTAGGTTAGGTTAGGTTAGGTTAGGTTAGGTTAGGTTAGGTTAGGTTAGGTTAGGTTAGGTTAGGTTAGGTTAGGTTAGGTTAGGTTAGGTTAGGTTAGGTTAGGTTAGGTTAGGTTAGGTTAGGTTAGGTTAGGTTAGGTTAGGTTAGGTTAGGTTAGGTTAGGTTAGGTTAGGTTAGGTTAGGTTAGGTTAGGTTAGGTTAGGTTAGGTTAGGTTAGGTTAGGTTAGGTTAGGTTAGGTTAGGTTAGGTTAGGTTAGGTTAGGTTAGGTTAGGTTAGGTTAGGTTAGGTTAGGTTAGGTTAGGTTAGGTTAGGTTAGGTTAGGTTAGGTTAGGTTAGGTTAGGTTAGGTTAGGTTAGGTTAGGTTAGGTTAGGTTAGGTTAGGTTAGGTTAGGTTAGGTTAGGTTAGGTTAGGTTAGGTTAGGTTAGGTTAGGTTAGGTTAGGTTAGGTTAGGTTAGGTTAGGTTAGGTTAGGTTAGGTTAGGTTAGGTTAGGTTAGGTTAGGTTAGGTTAGGTTAGGTTAGGTTAGGTTAGGTTAGGTTAGGTTAGGTTAGGTTAGGTTAGGTTAGGTTAGGTTAGGTTAGGTTAGGTTAGGTTAGGTTAGGTTAGGTTAGGTTAGGTTAGGTTAGGTTAGGTTAGGTTAGGTTAGGTTAGGTTAGGTTAGGTTAGGTTAGGTTAGGTTAGGTTAGGTTAGGTTAGGTTAGGTTAGGTTAGGTTAGGTTAGGTTAGGTTAGGTTAGGTTAGGTTAGGTTAGGTTAGGTTAGGTTAGGTTAGGTTAGGTTAGGTTAGGTTAGGTTAGGTTAGGTTAGGTTAGGTTAGGTTAGGTTAGGTTAGGTTAGGTTAGGTTAGGTTAGGTTAGGTTAGGTTAGGTTAGGTTAGGTTAGGTTAGGTTAGGTTAGGTTAGGTTAGGTTAGGTTAGGTTAGGTTAGGTTAGGTTAGGTTAGGTTAGGTTAGGTTAGGTTAGGTTAGGTTAGGTTAGGTTAGGTTAGGTTAGGTTAGGTTAGGTTAGGTTAGGTTAGGTTAGGTTAGGTTAGGTTAGGTTAGGTTAGGTTAGGTTAGGTTAGGTTAGGTTAGGTTAGGTTAGGTTAGGTTAGGTTAGGTTAGGTTAGGTTAGGTTAGGTTAGGTTAGGTTAGGTTAGGTTAGGTTAGGTTAGGTTAGGTTAGGTTAGGTTAGGTTAGGTTAGGTTAGGTTAGGTTAGGTTAGGTTAGGTTAGGTTAGGTTAGGTTAGGTTAGGTTAGGTTAGGTTAGGTTAGGTTAGGTTAGGTTAGGTTAGGTTAGGTTAGGTTAGGTTAGGTTAGGTTAGGTTAGGTTAGGTTAGGTTAGGTTAGGTTAGGTTAGGTTAGGTTAGGTTAGGTTAGGTTAGGTTAGGTTAGGTTAGGTTAGGTTAGGTTAGGTTAGGTTAGGTTAGGTTAGGTTAGGTTAGGTTAGGTTAGGTTAGGTTAGGTTAGGTTAGGTTAGGTTAGGTTAGGTTAGGTTAGGTTAGGTTAGGTTAGGTTAGGTTAGGTTAGGTTAGGTTAGGTTAGGTTAGGTTAGGTTAGGTTAGGTTAGGTTAGGTTAGGTTAGGTTAGGTTAGGTTAGGTTAGGTTAGGTTAGGTTAGGTTAGGTTAGGTTAGGTTAGGTTAGGTTAGGTTAGGTTAGGTTAGGTTAGGTTAGGTTAGGTTAGGTTAGGTTAGGTTAGGTTAGGTTAGGTTAGGTTAGGTTAGGTTAGGTTAGGTTAGGTTAGGTTAGGTTAGGTTAGGTTAGGTTAGGTTAGGTTAGGTTAGGTTAGGTTAGGTTAGGTTAGGTTAGGTTAGGTTAGGTTAGGTTAGGTTAGGTTAGGTTAGGTTAGGTTAGGTTAGGTTAGGTTAGGTTAGGTTAGGTTAGGTTAGGTTAGGTTAGGTTAGGTTAGGTTAGGTTAGGTTAGGTTAGGTTAGGTTAGGTTAGGTTAGGTTAGGTTAGGTTAGGTTAGGTTAGGTTAGGTTAGGTTAGGTTAGGTTAGGTTAGGTTAGGTTAGGTTAGGTTAGGTTAGGTTAGGTTAGGTTAGGTTAGGTTAGGTTAGGTTAGGTTAGGTTAGGTTAGGTTAGGTTAGGTTAGGTTAGGTTAGGTTAGGTTAGGTTAGGTTAGGTTAGGTTAGGTTAGGTTAGGTTAGGTTAGGTTAGGTTAGGTTAGGTTAGGTTAGGTTAGGTTAGGTTAGGTTAGGTTAGGTTAGGTTAGGTTAGGTTAGGTTAGGTTAGGTTAGGTTAGGTTAGGTTAGGTTAGGTTAGGTTAGGTTAGGTTAGGTTAGGTTAGGTTAGGTTAGGTTAGGTTAGGTTAGGTTAGGTTAGGTTAGGTTAGGTTAGGTTAGGTTAGGTTAGGTTAGGTTAGGTTAGGTTAGGTTAGGTTAGGTTAGGTTAGGTTAGGTTAGGTTAGGTTAGGTTAGGTTAGGTTAGGTTAGGTTAGGTTAGGTTAGGTTAGGTTAGGTTAGGTTAGGTTAGGTTAGGTTAGGTTAGGTTAGGTTAGGTTAGGTTAGGTTAGGTTAGGTTAGGTTAGGTTAGGTTAGGTTAGGTTAGGTTAGGTTAGGTTAGGTTAGGTTAGGTTAGGTTAGGTTAGGTTAGGTTAGGTTAGGTTAGGTTAGGTTAGGTTAGGTTAGGTTAGGTTAGGTTAGGTTAGGTTAGGTTAGGTTAGGTTAGGTTAGGTTAGGTTAGGTTAGGTTAGGTTAGGTTAGGTTAGGTTAGGTTAGGTTAGGTTAGGTTAGGTTAGGTTAGGTTAGGTTAGGTTAGGTTAGGTTAGGTTAGGTTAGGTTAGGTTAGGTTAGGTTAGGTTAGGTTAGGTTAGGTTAGGTTAGGTTAGGTTAGGTTAGGTTAGGTTAGGTTAGGTTAGGTTAGGTTAGGTTAGGTTAGGTTAGGTTAGGTTAGGTTAGGTTAGGTTAGGTTAGGTTAGGTTAGGTTAGGTTAGGTTAGGTTAGGTTAGGTTAGGTTAGGTTAGGTTAGGTTAGGTTAGGTTAGGTTAGGTTAGGTTAGGTTAGGTTAGGTTAGGTTAGGTTAGGTTAGGTTAGGTTAGGTTAGGTTAGGTTAGGTTAGGTTAGGTTAGGTTAGGTTAGGTTAGGTTAGGTTAGGTTAGGTTAGGTTAGGTTAGGTTAGGTTAGGTTAGGTTAGGTTAGGTTAGGTTAGGTTAGGTTAGGTTAGGTTAGGTTAGGTTAGGTTAGGTTAGGTTAGGTTAGGTTAGGTTAGGTTAGGTTAGGTTAGGTTAGGTTAGGTTAGGTTAGGTTAGGTTAGGTTAGGTTAGGTTAGGTTAGGTTAGGTTAGGTTAGGTTAGGTTAGGTTAGGTTAGGTTAGGTTAGGTTAGGTTAGGTTAGGTTAGGTTAGGTTAGGTTAGGTTAGGTTAGGTTAGGTTAGGTTAGGTTAGGTTAGGTTAGGTTAGGTTAGGTTAGGTTAGGTTAGGTTAGGTTAGGTTAGGTTAGGTTAGGTTAGGTTAGGTTAGGTTAGGTTAGGTTAGGTTAGGTTAGGTTAGGTTAGGTTAGGTTAGGTTAGGTTAGGTTAGGTTAGGTTAGGTTAGGTTAGGTTAGGTTAGGTTAGGTTAGGTTAGGTTAGGTTAGGTTAGGTTAGGTTAGGTTAGGTTAGGTTAGGTTAGGTTAGGTTAGGTTAGGTTAGGTTAGGTTAGGTTAGGTTAGGTTAGGTTAGGTTAGGTTAGGTTAGGTTAGGTTAGGTTAGGTTAGGTTAGGTTAGGTTAGGTTAGGTTAGGTTAGGTTAGGTTAGGTTAGGTTAGGTTAGGTTAGGTTAGGTTAGGTTAGGTTAGGTTAGGTTAGGTTAGGTTAGGTTAGGTTAGGTTAGGTTAGGTTAGGTTAGGTTAGGTTAGGTTAGGTTAGGTTAGGTTAGGTTAGGTTAGGTTAGGTTAGGTTAGGTTAGGTTAGGTTAGGTTAGGTTAGGTTAGGTTAGGTTAGGTTAGGTTAGGTTAGGTTAGGTTAGGTTAGGTTAGGTTAGGTTAGGTTAGGTTAGGTTAGGTTAGGTTAGGTTAGGTTAGGTTAGGTTAGGTTAGGTTAGGTTAGGTTAGGTTAGGTTAGGTTAGGTTAGGTTAGGTTAGGTTGTTTAGTGAGTGCCCGTGGATATTATCTTTTCTTTTGACCTTTTGCGTGTTGCTCTATCTGACGATCCATCTAAACTTGACGACTTGGCTTGCCGATTGGTACTTTTGATTGTTTTTTGTTTTTGGCGTTTGTTGTATTGGAGATTGTTATAGTTTGTTATTGTTATTTGTTATTTGTGCGTGTTGCTGTCGTCTTGGGGCGCCCTTTCCGGGGTCGCTGCATAGCGGCAGCCGCCGTGCCTCTTTGTTACTGCTTTTTGTTGTTGCCGGACTCTGCGTTCGGCAGATTTTCGTTATTTAGTTTGTATTTTTTGCCTATTTTCTGTGTACTACTTGTGCCCAAAAATAGGTTTTTGTTAGTTGGTCCCGTTTTATGGTGTTGACCCCTACGGTCGCACTAGGGGTACCAGAAGCAAGAGGGGTTCTTCCCCTAACGTTTGAACCCAACCGCGCCCATCTGCGCCAATTGGAAGTGGGTGAACGAGGGGGTTTTGTATGGCAAGATTTGAAAAAGTTGCTATTTGACTTTATCAGGCGCTTTTTCGAATCTCCATACAATATTTTTAATCCGGCACACACTTGGCCGAATTTTTCACTTATAGTTTATAAGTGAAAATACTCGGCCTGGGTGGCCGGATTTTGCCCAAAGGCGGCAGAGACGTCGACGGGGCCACAATGGCCACGTCAGACGACGAGCGGCGGTTCCCCGGTGGGAGGATAGGACATTTGTCCTCCTCCGACTCGGAGGACGAGTTTGTGGAGGCCCGCGAGGCAACTTCTCAGCCCCAGAAAAGGGCACATGAAGATAGGGAGGACGACCCCAAGCCTGAGCTGGGGTCGAAGATCAACACGGCCCGCAGGGGAAAGGCCAAGGGGGCCTATGCGGGGTTGTCGAGGGCTAGGGGGAGGGTCGGGGAGCAGGAGTACTTTCACTCCGACTCCGAAGCTCCCACCTCCTACCTGAAGGAGTACCCGGCGCTTCGGTCCAGAGGGGGGAGGAGCCCTCCGCGCGTCGAGGACTCCCTCCCGCCGGTGGATGGCCCCTTGGAGGACCCTGTAGAGGTTTCCCGGCAGGCGGCCCTCGCGATCTTGGAGGGTGCCAAAAAATCGGGGAACCTTAAGGGAGAAATCTGGGGCCAGATCAACAGGGCGTGCTACTCGATCATTGAGTCCATGGAGGGGCTCAAGAAGAGCACGGCCGAGAATGAGGCGATCCGCATCCTAACTGCGGACAATAAGAGGATGCGGGAGCAGCTGGCGATAGTCACGGCGGAGATGAAGGCCCTCCGCAGGGGCTTCTCCGAGCGGGGGTTCCCGGACCCTCTGGCCCCTCCGGCCCCTCCGGCCCCTCCGGCCCCTCTCATCGCCCAGGCCCCTCCGCCGCCTGCGGCTATGGACTTGGCCTCGGCACTGGGGGAATTAAAGCGTGACCTGCTGATCTCCGTGGGTAATATGGTTAACGCCCGCATGGAGGAGATCAGCAGCCGCCTCCCTCCGGCGCCGATAGTCCGCCCCCCGCTCGCGGCGGACGCGAAAAAGAAGGCCCCAGCGGCCCCGACAAAGGAGGTGGCCCCGGAAGAGACCGGGGCCAGGCTGGGGGACGGGAGGGCTAAAAAGTCCCCCAAGAAGAAGGCTTCCTCCCCGGCGACCGAGACTCCTCCGGCCGCCAAATCCACCTCGGCGACCAAGTCTCCCCCGGCTTCGGAGATGGCACCTGGCCCCTCCGGAGAGCAGCCGGAGGGCGAATCTTTCGCCGAGGTGGTTCGGAGGAAGAAGAGGAAGGGAGGCAAGGGGAATGCGGCGGCTGTCCCCCCCCCGCCCCCTCCCCCCTCCAAGAAGACGGCGGCGAAGAAGCCGAAGGCCCCTTCGGCCCCCAAATCGACGGCGGTGGTGGTGACGATGAGGAAGGACGTCACCACCGACACCACGCTGCAGGCCACGATGGCGAAAGCCATTACGGGCATTAAGCTCAACGAAGTTGGCCTGCAGCACGTGAAGGTCAGGGTCTCGGCCACCGGGGGCCGGATAATCGAGGTCCCGGGCGCGGATAGCGGAGTGGTGGCGGACAGCCTCGCAGAGAGGCTGAGGGCAATAGTGGGGGACGTTGCCCTCATAAGCCGCCCCACAAAAATGGCCGCTATCCAGGTCTCGGGCCTGGACGAGTCGGCCTCGAAGGAGACCCTGACGGCCGCCGTCGTAGAGGCGGGGGGATGTGCAGAGGAGCACGTGAGGGTGGGGGGCATTCGCCCCACGTACGGGGGCGCAATGGTCGCCCTCGTGCAGTGTCCGGTGGGGACGGCAAGAGCCCTCATCCAGTGTGGTCGGCTCCAGGTGGGCTGGGCGTCCGCCGGGGTCAGCCCCGTTGGTCCGGCACCCATGCGGTGCTACAGATGCATGGGTGTCGGCCACTCGAGGGCTCTGTGCCCCTCCAGCGTAGACCGGAGCCACTTGTGCTACCGGTGCGGCCTGGAGGGGCACAAATCGGCGGACTGCGGGGAGCAAAAGGCGCGGTGTGCAGTTTGCACCCACGCCGGCCTCCCGGCCGACCACATAATGGGGGGGCTGAAATGCTCCCCACCGGAGAAACGGGGTAAAGAGGTGAGGCCTGGGCCCGCCCGTCCTCCACGCCCCACACCGGCCGTATCGGCCGCCAGCCGGCCCCCCCCCGTTGAAGACAACCGCATGGACGTCTAAATGCCAGCACATCGACATTTAGACGTCCTGCAGACAAACGCCAATCACTCCGCCAGAGCCCAGGATCTGCTTCTGCAGACCATGGCGGAGTGGGCAATTGGCGTTGCGGTTGTCGCGGAGCCCTACTCCGTCCCCCCCCAATCTAATTGGGCTGGGGACACCGACGGAGTAGTGGCGATCGTGCCAGCGGTGGGGGACTTCCCCCCCCTAACGAGGATCGAAGGCGGCCATGGGTTCGTGGCGGCAAAATGGGGGAGTGACACCACAATTGTGGCGGTGTACTTCTCCCCCAACAAGCCGCTACACGCCTTCGAGCGGTTCCTGGGGGTCCTGAGCGGGGTAGTCAGAAGGGCTGCCCCGTCACAAGTGATGGTTATGGGGGACTTCAACGCCAAAAGTGTGGCGTGGGGTTCCCCCATCACGGACCCCCGAGGGACCGCCCTCGTGGACTGGGTGACGGCTTCAGGACTGGAAGTCCTGAACCGGGGCAGCGCCAATACTTGCGTGCGGAGGCGGGGGGGTTCAATCGTGGACGTTACGTTCGCGACCCCCGCCATAGCCGCACGCGTCACAGATTGGCGCGTCCTGGAGGACGTCGAGACCCTCTCTGATCACGTTTATATCAGAATGAGGGTCTCCAATGGCGTCCAGCCGTCACTCACCCCAGGGGGGGGGAGAAGCCGGAGAGGGCGATTCCCCAGGTGGGCCCTGGTCCACCTGGACAGGGACAGGGCGGACGAGGCGGCGATGGAGGAGGCATGGTGTGCCGCCCCACCCGTCGCCCTCGGAGTCGACGAGAGGGCGGCACAGTTCCGCGTCGCACTACAGACGGTGTGCGACGCGGCCATGCCTCGGGCCGGTCGCTTTTCCGCCCGCAGGAGGGTATACTGGTGGTCCGCAGAAATTGCGGCCCTGCGGACCACCAGCAACGGTGCCCGCCGCGCCTACCAGCACTGCAGGCGGCGGCGGCACACCGAAGCAGAGGAGGAAGGGCTCCATAGGGCCCTCAAAGAGGCAAAGGGGGCCCTCCAGGTGGCGATAGCCAAGGCCAAGGACGAAGCATATGCCTCGTTCTTGGCCACCCTGGACAGGGACCCATGGGGGCGGCCGTATAAGATGGTGCGCAATAAAATGCGCGCCGCCCCCCCCATGGACTCCCTGGAGCCCGCCCTCCTCCAGAGGGTTGTCGAGGGGCTGTTCCCGCCAGCCCCCTCGATCTCTCCCCCGTTGATGGCCGACCCCATAGCGGAGCCGGAGGCCGAGCTCGTCATCGCCCCGATAAGCGATGACGAGTTCGAGCGAGTGACGGACCGACTCCGGGGCTGCAGAAAAGCCCCGGGGCCAGATGGAGTCCCCGGTCGCGTCCTCGCCGTCGCCCTGGAACACCTCGGGGACCGCCTCAGGCATGTCATGGATGACTGCCTGAGGGATGGTAGGTTCCCGAGGGTGTGGAAAGAGGGGCGACTATGCCTCCTCCGCAAAGAGGGTCGGCCACCGGATTGCCCGTCCGCCTATCGCCCCATAGTGCTGCTGGATGAGGCCGGGAAAGCGTTTGAGCGCATCCTGGCCTCCCGGATCCTGCAGCACCTGGAGACCGCCGGCCCGAACGTCTCTGACAGACAGTTCGGGTTCCGGGAAGGGCGGTCCACGCTCGACGCGGTGAAGTCACTGAGGGACTTCTGTGAATACGCGTCGAGCAGGGGGGAGGGTGTCATCGCGGTGTCATTAGACATCGCGAATGCGTTCGGCACCCTCCCCTATGGGGTGATCAGTGAGGCACTCCGATATCACGGAGTGCCTCACTACCTTAGGCGGATCATAGAGCACTACCTTACCGAGAGGGTAGTGCTCTATGAAGATAAGGACGGGCAAAGGGGGGAGAGGAGGATGGCCTGCGGCGTACCCCAGGGTTCCGTACTCGGCCCACTCCTCTGGAACCTGGGGTACGATTGGGCAATCCGGGGGGTGTTCCTTCCGCGCACATGCGTCATCTGCTATGCAGACGACACAATGGTGGCTGTGCGCGGAAGGGACAAGCGGGATACCCTCCGGAGGGCGGAGGCGATGGCCGAGCTGGCGATTTTCCGGATCGCCAGTCTCGGCCTAAAGGTGAGCCTCCCGAAGACTGAGGCTATAGTCTTCGGGGGGCGCGGGTGGAGTCTGCCCGCGGGCACGGCGCTCATGTTGGAGGGTGGAGCGGTCCAAATAAGGCCCCATATCAAATATTTGGGGCTCATACTGGACCGCAAGTGGGACTTCGGGGAGCACTTCTCAAGACTTGCTCCCCGAGTCGTGGGCGCCGCGTCGGCAATGGGCAGACTCCTGCCCAATGTCGGGGGGCCAGGCTCCTTGTGCCGGCGACTATACGCCGGCGTTACAAGGAGCATGGCCCTATATGGGGCCCCAATCTGGGCGGACAAGTTGTCCGCCCGGAACAGGGCCCAGTTGAGAAGGCCGCAAAGGACCGTGGCCCTCAGAATGGTGAGGGCCTATTCAACGGTGGCCTTTGCGGCGGCCTGCCTCCTCGCGTGCACCCCTCCGTGGGAGTTGGTCGCGGAGGTGCACGCGGAGACCTACAAACGTAGGTCTAGGGTCCGGGCAACAGGTGTTCGCCCGGGCCCGGAGGAGGTGACAGCCTCCCGTCGTATGGCGGAGCGCCGACTGCGAGACCGATGGAAGGCTCAGCTGGTGGTCGCCCCTTTTGGGGTCACCACCATTGAGGCGATCCTCCCATCGGTCGACCTCTGGTTAGAGGGGGCGGTCGGCGCTACGACGTTCCGGCTCGTGCAGGTACTGACCGGACATGGGTGCTTCGGTCACTACCTGCACCGGATAGGAAGGGAGCCGGCCCCGCTGTGCCATGAGTGCGGAGGTCCCGACGACACGGTGCAGCACACCCTCGAGGTGTGCAGTCGTTGGGACGCGGAGCGTGGCCTCATGGCACGCACCATTCAGCGGGTGGACCTCTCGTTGCGGAGCATTGTCGAGGCAATGCTGAGCGACGAGAGGTCCTGGGAGGCTGTGGTCTCCTTTTGCGAAACGGTGATTTCGCAAAAGGAGACCGCGGAGCGGGAGCGCGAGGAAGATCCTCTCGCGCATCCGCTCCGGCGCAGACGGCTCGGGTTGAGGAGGCGGAGGTTTGCCGCCAGACTCAACCCATAGTGGCTGCAGGTGGAGGATGGGAGTCCTCTGCCTGTAGTAGCAAGCCACTGAGCGGTCTGGGAGAATGGCCAAGCGTGCTCGGCCATCTCCCCTTCGGCGCGGGAAGCCCCGGCAAAGGCTGGGGCGCCGCCGGTGGACATCGTGGGCAATGCTCGCGCAGGTACCACGATGTCCTACAAAACCGGCAAGGCGGCACGCCCAGGTGGTTTTTAGTGGGTAGCACTCCCTACTCCTCCTCACTTTAGAGGAGGGAGAGGCGATGTGTAGTCCCACATAACCCTCCGTCGCACTCCCATGCGCGGGGGGTATGCGTAATGCATTTTCCACCTGGTCAAAAAAAAAAAAAAAAAAAAAAAAAGGTTAGGTTAGGTTAGGTTAGGTTAGGTTAGGTTAGGTTAGGTTAGGTTAGGTTAGGTTAGGTTAGGTTAGGTTAGGTTAGGTTAGGTTAGGTTAGGTTAGGTTAGGTTAGGTTAGGTTAGGTTAGGTTAGGTTAGGTTAGGTTAGGTTAGGTTAGGTTAGGTTAGGTTAGGTTAGGTTAGGTTAGGTTAGGTTAGGTTAGGTTAGGTTAGGTTAGGTTAGGTTAGGTTAGGTTAGGTTAGGTTAGGTTAGGTTAGGTTAGGTTAGGTTAGGTTAGGTTAGGTTAGGTTAGGTTAGGTTAGGTTAGGTTAGGTTAGGTTAGGTTAGGTTAGGTTAGGTTAGGTTAGGTTAGGTTAGGTTAGGTTAGGTTAGGTTAGGTTAGGTTAGGTTAGGTTAGGTTAGGTTAGGTTAGGTTAGGTTAGGTTAGGTTAGGTTAGGTTAGGTTAGGTTAGGTTAGGTTAGGTTAGGTTAGGTTAGGTTAGGTTAGGTTAGGTTAGGTTAGGTTAGGTTAGGTTAGGTTAGGTTAGGTTAGGTTAGGTTAGGTTAGGTTAGGTTAGGTTAGGTTAGGTTAGGTTAGGTTAGGTTAGGTTAGGTTAGGTTAGGTTAGGTTAGGTTAGGTTAGGTTAGGTTAGGTTAGGTTAGGTTAGGTTAGGTTAGGTTAGGTTAGGTTAGGTTAGGTTAGGTTAGGTTAGGTTAGGTTAGGTTAGGTTAGGTTAGGTTAGGTTAGGTTAGGTTAGGTTAGGTTAGGTTAGGTTAGGTTAGGTTAGGTTAGGTTAGGTTAGGTTAGGTTAGGTTAGGTTAGGTTAGGTTAGGTTAGGTTAGGTTAGGTTAGGTTAGGTTAGGTTAGGTTAGGTTAGGTTAGGTTAGGTTAGGTTAGGTTAGGTTAGGTTAGGTTAGGTTAGGTTAGGTTAGGTTAGGTTAGGTTAGGTTAGGTTAGGTTAGGTTAGGTTAGGTTAGGTTAGGTTAGGTTAGGTTAGGTTAGGTTAGGTTAGGTTAGGTTAGGTTAGGTTAGGTTAGGTTAGGTTAGGTTAGGTTAGGTTAGGTTAGGTTAGGTTAGGTTAGGTTAGGTTAGGTTAGGTTAGGTTAGGTTAGGTTAGGTTAGGTTAGGTTAGGTTAGGTTAGGTTAGGTTAGGTTAGGTTAGGTTAGGTTAGGTTAGGTTAGGTTAGGTTAGGTTAGGTTAGGTTAGGTTAGGTTAGGTTAGGTTAGGTTAGGTTAGGTTAGGTTAGGTTAGGTTAGGTTAGGTTAGGTTAGGTTAGGTTAGGTTAGGTTAGGTTAGGTTAGGTTAGGTTAGGTTAGGTTAGGTTAGGTTAGGTTAGGTTAGGTTAGGTTAGGTTAGGTTAGGTTAGGTTAGGTTAGGTTAGGTTAGGTTAGGTTAGGTTAGGTTAGGTTAGGTTAGGTTAGGTTAGGTTAGGTTAGGTTAGGTTAGGTTAGGTTAGGTTAGGTTAGGTTAGGTTAGGTTAGGTTAGGTTAGGTTAGGTTAGGTTAGGTTAGGTTAGGTTAGGTTAGGTTAGGTTAGGTTAGGTTAGGTTAGGTTAGGTTAGGTTAGGTTAGGTTAGGTTAGGTTAGGTTAGGTTAGGTTAGGTTAGGTTAGGTTAGGTTAGGTTAGGTTAGGTTAGGTTAGGTTAGGTTAGGTTAGGTTAGGTTAGGTTAGGTTAGGTTAGGTTAGGTTAGGTTAGGTTAGGTTAGGTTAGGTTAGGTTAGGTTAGGTTAGGTTAGGTTAGGTTAGGTTAGGTTAGGTTAGGTTAGGTTAGGTTAGGTTAGGTTAGGTTAGGTTAGGTTAGGTTAGGTTAGGTTAGGTTAGGTTAGGTTAGGTTAGGTTAGGTTAGGTTAGGTTAGGTTAGGTTAGGTTAGGTTAGGTTAGGTTAGGTTAGGTTAGGTTAGGTTAGGTTAGGTTAGGTTAGGTTAGGTTAGGTTAGGTTAGGTTAGGTTAGGTTAGGTTAGGTTAGGTTAGGTTAGGTTAGGTTAGGTTAGGTTAGGTTAGGTTAGGTTAGGTTAGGTTAGGTTAGGTTAGGTTAGGTTAGGTTAGGTTAGGTTAGGTTAGGTTAGGTTAGGTTAGGTTAGGTTAGGTTAGGTTAGGTTAGGTTAGGTTAGGTTAGGTTAGGTTAGGTTAGGTTAGGTTAGGTTAGGTTAGGTTAGGTTAGGTTAGGTTAGGTTAGGTTAGGTTAGGTTAGGTTAGGTTAGGTTAGGTTAGGTTAGGTTAGGTTAGGTTAGGTTAGGTTAGGTTAGGTTAGGTTAGGTTAGGTTAGGTTAGGTTAGGTTAGGTTAGGTTAGGTTAGGTTAGGTTAGGTTAGGTTAGGTTAGGTTAGGTTAGGTTAGGTTAGGTTAGGTTAGGTTAGGTTAGGTTAGGTTAGGTTAGGTTAGGTTAGGTTAGGTTAGGTTAGGTTAGGTTAGGTTAGGTTAGGTTAGGTTAGGTTAGGTTAGGTTAGGTTAGGTTAGGTTAGGTTAGGTTAGGTTAGGTTAGGTTAGGTTAGGTTAGGTTAGGTTAGGTTAGGTTAGGTTAGGTTAGGTTAGGTTAGGTTAGGTTAGGTTAGGTTAGGTTAGGTTAGGTTAGGTTAGGTTAGGTTAGGTTAGGTTAGGTTAGGTTAGGTTAGGTTAGGTTAGGTTAGGTTAGGTTAGGTTAGGTTAGGTTAGGTTAGGTTAGGTTAGGTTAGGTTAGGTTAGGTTAGGTTAGGTTAGGTTAGGTTAGGTTAGGTTAGGTTAGGTTAGGTTAGGTTAGGTTAGGTTAGGTTAGGTTAGGTTAGGTTAGGTTAGGTTAGGTTAGGTTAGGTTAGGTTAGGTTAGGTTAGGTTAGGTTAGGTTAGGTTAGGTTAGGTTAGGTTAGGTTAGGTTAGGTTAGGTTAGGTTAGGTTAGGTTAGGTTAGGTTAGGTTAGGTTAGGTTAGGTTAGGTTAGGTTAGGTTAGGTTAGGTTAGGTTAGGTTAGGTTAGGTTAGGTTAGGTTAGGTTAGGTTAGGTTAGGTTAGGTTAGGTTAGGTTAGGTTAGGTTAGGTTAGGTTAGGTTAGGTTAGGTTAGGTTAGGTTAGGTTAGGTTAGGTTAGGTTAGGTTAGGTTAGGTTAGGTTAGGTTAGGTTAGGTTAGGTTAGGTTAGGTTAGGTTAGGTTAGGTTAGGTTAGGTTAGGTTAGGTTAGGTTAGGTTAGGTTAGGTTAGGTTAGGTTAGGTTAGGTTAGGTTAGGTTAGGTTAGGTTAGGTTAGGTTAGGTTAGGTTAGGTTAGGTTAGGTTAGGTTAGGTTAGGTTAGGTTAGGTTAGGTTAGGTTAGGTTAGGTTAGGTTAGGTTAGGTTAGGTTAGGTTAGGTTAGGTTAGGTTAGGTTAGGTTAGGTTAGGTTAGGTTAGGTTAGGTTAGGTTAGGTTAGGTTAGGTTAGGTTAGGTTAGGTTAGGTTAGGTTAGGTTAGGTTAGGTTAGGTTAGGTTAGGTTAGGTTAGGTTAGGTTAGGTTAGGTTAGGTTAGGTTAGGTTAGGTTAGGTTAGGTTAGGTTAGGTTAGGTTAGGTTAGGTTAGGTTAGGTTAGGTTAGGTTAGGTTAGGTTAGGTTAGGTTAGGTTAGGTTAGGTTAGGTTAGGTTAGGTTAGGTTAGGTTAGGTTAGGTTAGGTTAGGTTAGGTTAGGTTAGGTTAGGTTAGGTTAGGTTAGGTTAGGTTAGGTTAGGTTAGGTTAGGTTAGGTTAGGTTAGGTTAGGTTAGGTTAGGTTAGGTTAGGTTAGGTTAGGTTAGGTTAGGTTAGGTTAGGTTAGGTTAGGTTAGGTTAGGTTAGGTTAGGTTAGGTTAGGTTAGGTTAGGTTAGGTTAGGTTAGGTTAGGTTAGGTTAGGTTAGGTTAGGTTAGGTTAGGTTAGGTTAGGTTAGGTTAGGTTAGGTTAGGTTAGGTTAGGTTAGGTTAGGTTAGGTTAGGTTAGGTTAGGTTAGGTTAGGTTAGGTTAGGTTAGGTTAGGTTAGGTTAGGTTAGGTTAGGTTAGGTTAGGTTAGGTTAGGTTAGGTTAGGTTAGGTTAGGTTAGGTTAGGTTAGGTTAGGTTAGGTTAGGTTAGGTTAGGTTAGGTTAGGTTAGGTTAGGTTAGGTTAGGTTAGGTTAGGTTAGGTTAGGTTAGGTTAGGTTAGGTTAGGTTAGGTTAGGTTAGGTTAGGTTAGGTTAGGTTAGGTTAGGTTAGGTTAGGTTAGGTTAGGTTAGGTTAGGTTAGGTTAGGTTAGGTTAGGTTAGGTTAGGTTAGGTTAGGTTAGGTTAGGTTAGGTTAGGTTAGGTTAGGTTAGAGTTAGGTTAGGTTAGGTTAGGTTAGGTTAGGTTAGGTTAGGTTAGGTTAGGTTAGGTTAGGTTAGGTTAGGTTAGGTTAGGTTAGGTTAGGTTAGGTTAGGTTAGGTTAGGTTAGGTTAGGTTAGGTTAGGTTAGGTTAGGTTAGGTTAGGTTAGGTTAGGTTAGGTTAGGT